>JBAKBP010031924.1:0-23807 GCA_037953745.1 Lithodes maja
CCCTCAAGACAACTTCCGTGTCGTGAGGAACAACGTTTGCCCCAAGACCAGGAAACCCATACCGATTACCGAGTGTCAAAAGCGCTTCCAGATACTCGCAGACTCAGATGACGAAGCGGAAATAGAAGAAGTCCGGCTCGTGGGAGACTCGATGATACGTGGTCAGCTCACAGAGTTTTGCGCCAGAGCACCTAAGACCAGGAAGCGTTTTTGTATCCCTGGTGGTGGTGTGGACGACGTAGTTGCTGCAGTTGACGAAGTATCTAAGCTGGCCCCTGCTAATACAATGTATGTCATCCACGTTGGATCCAACGATGTTCAGCGAACCCGGTCGGAAGATTTGCTTTTAAAGTACCAGCAGCTGATCAAGTCGTTTAAGGAGAAGTCATCAAGGATCATCGTCTCAGGAATCGTCCCCCGGCTTGGTGTAGAGAGCCGATTTTACAACATAGCCACCAGCACAAATCGTTGTCTAGCAAACCTCTGCAGGAAGGAAAACGTGGGATTCGTCGACACCTGGGACAATTTCTACTACGATGACTATTTGTTTTCGGACGATGGAGTTCATCTGAACCAGGTGGGAGCAGCACGTTTTGGGCGTCTTCTCAACGATGCGGTGAAGGATTTTCGGAGAAGAAATCGACTCAGCACAGGACAACCAGGAAGGAGGACCGAAGACAGCGAGGGCGGCAACCTGCGAAGGAATTAAATGCTAATCTGTCAAGAACCGCGAATTTGGATAAAGCTCCACCAACACGACCCAAATTCAAAACCGCCAGGGATAACGACCGAGGACCGATGTCAGCCATGAATGTAAATGTAGATCCGATCAGAACCAAAAATTTGATTAAAGAACGTTCTGTGAGTTCTAAAACCACAACTTTAAAGGTTTTCTATGCAAACGCTCGTAGCATATGCAATAAATTTTCAGATTTAGAGGAACTAGTGTTTACTGAAAATTATGATGTGATTGGTATAACAGAATCTTGGCTCAATACAGTAGATAGAGACTTTTTAGCAGAGTATTCACTTCCCGGTTATGTAATGTTTGAGAAAAGCCGAATAAATAAAAATGGAGGTGGCGTTTTATTTTATATCAAAGAAAGTCTTAACCCGACCCTCTCGTCAAAACCTCAAATTGTGAACGTCGACACATCTTTTGTGCTAAAAAGAATAATAAAGGTACAAAAATAATACTTGCATTAATATACAGACCTCCAGCTCAATCAGTGCAAACCGACCGAGAAATTTATGAACAAATTGCAGATGTAAGTAACTCACAAGATACCGTAATTTTTGGCGACTTTAATTTACCTGTGACCAAGTGGGGCGATACTCTTACTTCACACTCCGGACATGACTTGTATACGAACTTGCAAGAGAGTTCGCTTTATCAATTTGTTCGAACACCGACCCGTGGTAATAACGTTCTTGACATTGTACTTGCAACAAAAGAAGAATTAATAGAGAATTTGAATGTTGGTGATGAATTCAGTAACAGCGACCATCGTACGATAACTTTCACTTTAAAGTTTACTAGTAACGAACCAAATAGTAGCATCGAAAAAGTCCCTAATTTCAAGAAAGCAAACTTTCATAAACTTAGAGCTATGTTTAAAGAAACTGACTGGAGCTTTTTAATTAACAATAACGACATAAATACATCTTGGAAGTTATTCGAAACCACTTACCTAAAAGCAGTGCAAGACTGCATACCATCGAAAATACGGCGTCCAGGCCATAATAATAAGCCCAAATGGTGGAATAAAGATATTTCAAACTGCCTGCTTGCTAAAAAATGTGCTAATGATAGATTAAAATCCTCACAAAATGACGAAGAACGGGTGAAATTTGTAGAGCTACGACGCAAAGCCAAAAAGTTAATTAAGCAAAGTAAAAAGACCCTAGAGTTACATATTGCGAATCAAAGTAAAACAAACCCGAAAGAATTCTATAGTTATATCAGAAAGAAAAAAGTAGTTACTTCAACTGTTGGACCGTTAGTCGATGACAATGGAGAATACACCAAAGACGAAGTACAAATGAGTAATGCCCTCAATACCTTCTTTGCATCAGTTTTTACAACAGAAGACCTCAGTGATATCCCTACACCATCGCCGATTCAGATTGATAATTCAGATGTTCTAAGCAATATCACCGTTACAGAGAGAGAAGTATTGAATTGTTTAGATAAACTCAAGGTAAATAAAACACCTGGACCTGATACAATCTCGCCTAGAGTTCTAAAGGAAGCTAAGGATGAGCTCTCCAAACCACTGACATTACTATTCAATAAATCCTTGCAGTCTGGAACTATGCCTGATCAGTGGAAGATAGCCAACGTAACACCGATATTCAAAAAAGGCAGCAAATCCCTACCCAGTAACTATCGTCCAATTAGCTTAACCTCAGTTGTATGTAAAATGCTAGAAACGGTCATAAGAGACAGACTCGTAAATCACTTAGAGGAAAATAACATACTTAAAGATACTCAACACGGCTTTCGTAAAAAACGTTCCTGTTTAACAAACCTCTTAGACTTCTTCCACGATATCCTCAACCTCTACGATGAGAGTAAAGCTGTAGATATTATATACCTTGATTTTCAAAAGGCCTTTGACAAAGTTCCTCACAAACGTTTACTGCTAAAACTAAAAACGCATGGAATACAAGACGGTGTGTTGAAATGGATAGAAAATTGGCTCAGCGACAGAAAGCAAAGAGTAGTCATAAACGGTAAGGCATCTAAATGGACCAATGTAAGTAGCGGGGTACCCCAGGGATCGGTACTAGGACCAATTCTCTTTCTAATTTACATCAACGACATAGATGAGGGTCTCACCTGTACAATCTCAAAATTTGCTGACGATACAAAAATTGCAAATAGCGTACTCTCAAAAGATCAAGTTGACGATATGCAACACAATCTAGATAAATTGTCACATTGGGCCCAAATTTGGCAAATGAGTTTCAATGCGGATAAATGTAAAGTACTACATATCGGATACCTAAATGAGAAAGCAAACTATTCGATGAATGGCACTCAGCTTAAGAATGTAAACAGAGAAACCGATCTGGGAGTAACAATATCGAGTAACCTAAAACCGAGTCAACAATGTTCAGAAGTTGTTAAGAAGGCAAACAAAATAATTGGCTTTATAGGCAGATCATTTGAGCATAAATCCAAAGACGTAATCCTAACCCTTTACAATTCCTTAGTCCGCCCTCTTCTGGAATACTGCGTTCAATGCTGGTGCCCTTATTACCAAAAAGACATAAACAAGCTAGAACGAGTTCAACGTAGAGTTACCAAAATGATACCTAGCCTAAAGAACAAACCATACGAAGAGCGTCTTAGAGAATTAAATCTATTTCCTTTAACCCAGCGCAGATTAAGAGGTGACTTAATTCAAGTGTTCAAAATCATCAAAGGCATCGACAATATGAACTGTAGTAAGTACTTCACTATCGACCAATCTAATTACACGCGGGGAAACGGTTGCAAAATGATTGGTAAATCTTTTAACTCACACGAATCTAAGAATTTCTTCTTCAATCGAGTTGTCAACTTGTGGAATGGGCTTCCCCGAGACGTTATAGACTGCAGCACCGTTGATTCATTTAAATTCCGCCTAGACAAATATTTTGCATCAAACCCGCGTCTGACTGCGTTTGTAAATGAATAACTTTATTTTATCCTCCCCTCAGTTACTAACCCATATGTCCCCTACTAACTTCCTAGTCCTGCCACGTTAGTGGCAGGGCAGTAGTTCCCTTTCCAATGTTCCCTTACCCACTCTAAACCACTGTTTGGACACTTGATCCTCAGTGTTTTGGAGGACAAGCAGCCTAGAAGGGTCACTAGATCTGTTGTTGCTTGATTTCCTTTGTACTCTTTTGTCAGTAGAATGAAGACTGTTGACCAACCTACTGGACTATTCTGCTTGCAAGTTCATAATTTTACGTACTAAGTGCTTTTTTGTTGTTATGCCATTTATACAACCAAGACAACTACCTAGCAGCCACAACAAATAGCTAAAAACCATGATATATGGCTGACAACTATCTAACAACCATAACAATTTGCTAAGGAATATAGCATCTAACAAACGGTTCCATGTCATCTCAACCAGTAGACCATTTCAACCAGTAGCTCTCAACCAGTGCCAAATTAACCCAGACCAACCAAACCAGTGCCAAAATATAGTACTAACCTAACCGTATTGGTTGATTTGGTACTGGTTGAAATGGTCTACTGGTTGAGTTGACCGGTCACCCTAACAAACCATTATAACTAGCTAACAACCATGACAACTAACTAACAACCACGACAACTAACAACCATGATAACCATACTGTATATAAATTTTGACAACTAGCTAACGACCTTGACAACTATCAAATATTACGCACAGCTATTAAGTAATACCGCTATTAAGTAACACAAATTAACCGCTGACAAGTCTTGTTAAATCATTAAAATATGAAACATATTGTTATCTTTTGTTATAGGAAACATAAAAAAATAACTTAAATATATAAGGCCTTTAGTCATAGCGGTTATGGATGTATTCCTTTTTAATAAAGCCGCCATAATCGATGCTGAAATTATTAATGTAGTACATTAATGTTGAATATGACTGTACACGCTAATACGACGCCCCCAGGACACACGCACTCATTCCAGCCGGGCTCTAAAGTGTGACTCTTCCGCTGGGGCCCATGACTCACACACACACTGCGGTGGTGGTGGTGGTGGTGAGTCATAGTGCCAACAATAAAACCTTCGCTGACTCAGTAGCTGCTGTATTCTCACTGAGGACGGGAAGGCTGAGGGGAGGGACGAAGGGTAGAAAGGGAGGGGTGAGAAGGCAGGGGGTGAGAGGGGAGGGGCGTGAAAGAGATGTGGAAGGACGAATGCATGCACCCTGGAAACAAAGCAAGGCGCACAAATTTCTAGTTCCAATGTAGGATTCTACAGTAACCCCCTTGTTCCCAATCCATTAAACACACACACACACACAACACACACACACACACACACACACTACCTCATTCTAGGCTATTGTCACAAGTGAGTGCACTAGGTATCAGTACACAGATCACTAATTAGATAGAAAGTTTGCGAAGGGGTGGACAGCAGCTAGTGACAATCAATAGTTTTTCTTTTCAGTGGATTCCAGTCACTTTTGGAAGTCCACCGGAAGTTGTCCTTGACTCAATGGAGTTTATCGTAGTAAATAATGACATTGATATTGGTCTAATGAGTGTGATCTCCAAGTTTGCAGATGACATTAAACATGAAGTGAATTATGAATAATCATATTAATCTTTACAGACTGGGTGAATGCTCTGATAAATAGCAGATACCACTAAATTTGGAGAAATGCAAGTTGATGTATATTGGCCACGCACACCCCAACTTAGATTACTCACTTTTGGGAAAGATTCTGGAAGTGATCGACTAGGAAAAGAATTAGCTTGTTCTGATTAGCAATGACCAAATGTTTCTAAGTAGTGGATTAAAGTAGAGAAGAATGCTCAGAAATTATTAGGCTATATTATTAAGAAGCAATATAAATATTAAAAGAAGGAGACAGTCCTCACAGTCTAAAACGCTCTGATACGGCGTCTCCTAGAATATGCTGTTCTGATCTGGTTACCAGCACTCAGGAAAAATATAGAGCGACTGGGAAAAGAATGAGATGTGAGGACCTTTAAAGTATCCCTAATAGGCTCAAAAATCGCGTCAGGATGTGAGAGGGTTAAGAACTCTGTCTGTTTTCGAGTGAATGCGTCAATTACGAGGTCAACTCACTGAAGTACCTTATTCATATCATTTAATGGGTTTGACAATGTGGATTATAGCAAAATATTAAGACTAAATATCAAAACAACATGCATCCATGGTAGGAAGCTATAATTTTAAAAAATCAGTACCGGTACAAACATGCCTGGAAATTTGTTCACGTATAATTAAGATATATTCTACTTTGAACAAACTTCTCTCAGAAGTTGAAAATAGTTCTTCAGTAGAGCAGTTCAAGAAAAGGGTAGTAAGTAGTTTGCCTGTTCTGAAATGAATGTAGAGCATTACACAATCATCTTGTTCCACTTAAGATTATCTGCCAAGATTGGACAGCAAGGTCTTTGACATCTTAACGATTCCTTGTCATCCCTCCCTCTCTCTCTCTCTCTCTCGCTCTCTGAAACAGCCACCCAATACACAGTCTCTCTCTCTCTGAAACAGCCACCCATACCCTACACATTAATTATTTGTGTTGATTCACCGCTGCTTCGGTATTCATTATGAGCGTAAGAACACGGCCGTGGTCAGCGCTATCTCTCCGTTATAGTATTTACCATGTACAGTCACAATCCATAATAAGCTTACCCCCCTTCGAAGCTGTATCGAACTCAAACGGGGTAAGACCGTGTTCTATAATATACCAAATGCTTCTGAGTTTGGCTTTAGAGGTTCAAATTTTCGAATGAAGATATACTTATTATGGATTGTGCCTCTACATATTGGACAAACATTCACCAGGGAGCATCCTTGACAACCGGAAAAGATAGTTCTAACAGTTAATATCATCAGCAATAGCCCCCAAAGTTGTCTATTTTAACTTACAATCACGTAATATTATATATTATCTTTAACAGATGAGGCTTATGCCGCTAAATGTGTGCATTCAATTAAAAATAAAAAATAAAAACAAAGTACGAAATTGATACCCCATATCAGGGCAATAACACATTCATAAACTCTCTCTCACTCTCTCACACCCACGCCTACACCTCCATTCACGGGCCAGGCGGTGTCTATTTCGTCGGCAATAAACTAGAGCCTACATAATAGATGGCGGGATGAATGGACAGTTGTAGGGGTCACGGGTTATGTTGGTTAGCACGGGAGGGTTGGTAATGGACAGGTGTAGGGCAAGGTCCATAGATACAACTGGTGTAGGGGTCACGGGTTATGTTGGTTATTACGGAAAGGTTGGTAGCAGGGTTAAATAGTATATAAGTGCCTAAAATCGCTGGAATATTGGCTCAATCTCTAAAATCGCTCAAATCTACAGAATATCGCTAGAATTCATGCCCCTAGATGTAAAGGTTTGCCTCTAGATAGCAGTGAATACTTCTAGATCTAGCGGGAAAGTAGCTAAATTGGCAACACTGGAACTTGGTGGTGGACTGCTGAAGGGTTCACGGGTTGTTGATATTATAAGACAATCGACCCATTAGTTTGGCGATTATAAAACCTTTCGTGCAATTTAGGTGTTGATTTTTGTTTTCGGGGCATTTTTCGGTAATGCACAGATTAATCTGGAATGGGGTCTTGGGAGTATTTTTTAAGTTTCATGAGATCTAAGGAGGAAACTACAATAATAATATATGTATATATATTTATATACTAAAAATATACAAATGAATAAAAATCTCCCCTTAACTCACTGTCGCTTTCACTTTCAGACTCACTTTCTCTCCAGGATTATAGATACATAGATAATTAAAGGTAGATCCATTCCAGCGTGTAACCTACTGAACAAACTGGCTTATTTCACAAACACAATCACAATCTCCTTGTATTTTTTTAGAGTCACTCGCTCTTCTAATTTGACCATTCTCTATTATCATTCTCTTTCTTACACGCATGCTCTCTCTCTCTCTCTCTCTCTCTCTCTCTCTCACTCACTCACTCACTCACCTACCTCTCTCTCTCTCTCTCTCTCTCTCTCTCTCTCTCTCAACACACACACACACACACACCCACACACCACAATCTCTCTCTCTGTGTTGCCGAGGGATGGCCAACATGACTTAGCTACACCGGATCCGCCCACCCGCCCGTTCAATCGATTACCCAAGGAGATGATACGCTTGATTAAGGCTTGTTTGGCTTTGCTGCTCCGGGAGGATGATCTATTTTGTGCAACCGTACTGGGGGCCTTTCGTACACTGGCGCTCAAAAGTCGTGTCCTATAGTCTGTTCGTTTTCATCTGGCGGAATGTGTATTGTCTATTGTCTTATCACCTGCTTTTCGATAATTAATGTTATTGTCTCCACACACTATTGATGACAGTTTTCATAATTAACAACATATTTAACTACATAATTTACGTATTATCTGAGTAACGGAGATGGGCAGATGCCAATTTACCGTCAAGTGTATATAAATGAATTATAGTTTAAATATTTCATCTTTGGTTATTTGATTCAAGCACAGTGGACACTTCATGCAGTCGCAAGAAAAAATCATGTCCCATCTTCCTAATCTTAACTTTGGTAATATCTAGAGTACCGGTATTAAAAAGTAATGGTACTTAAACAAACCAACTAACCTTTTGTTTAGTTTGAATGAGCTGTATTATTGTCCTATATCAAGATAGTTATCAAGTGTGCATATGGGACATAACGTGTCGTATATCAATACAAATATATTATATCTAAGCAATTTTGTAAGTATGTTGAAAAACGATCAAACACCACAGAGTGTTGTCAAATGTACAGTCGTGGGGCAGTAAGGGTTCACTCGTTTGAATCTTGCCTTTAACCCCTTCACCACCATGACGTCATTTTCATCATATTCTGGTTTCCATTAAACGATTTTCTTTAGTTTATAATCTACCTATGCGACTCAAGTGGGTAACTACGATCTCAATAAACCCTCTTAGTAACATAGATTCTCCTTAAACTGCAAAAAATAATCTAATTTTAGCGAGTTATGGGTAAAAAGACGTCATGGTGCTGAAGGGGTTAAAGCCAAGTTCTCAAGCAGGGTGTCAAACGAATGCCAAATCCATTCTGTATAGTCTTTATTACCGTATATGCAAAGATGAAATTATGGTTTATTGTTCAAATTATGTCTTATGAAATGATAAAATGGCCCAAACAAATTTAGTTCATGTTAATTTTCTTGTATTTCTTCTCATAATAATTCAAGTCTTCTAAAAAAATAGCTCCGGTTTGACACCCTGTTCTAAAGCATCTGGTATATAATAAAGCATTGCATATGTCCTATATTTTAGATCGTCAAATGTATACGTCATTATTATGGCTCCCAACTGTACTGATTGTAGGAACCGGGTTGAATATAATAATCTGGCTTCCTCCGGGGGTTTGTTGGGGTAATACACAACATCGGCCATCACATCAGGGTTCACTCCTTTCTTGGTATATACACCACCCGCCGCCCCAGCCCATCACTAGCCAATCACGGGCCTTAGCCAGATTCTCCAAGCTAATTATTGGCTCCGGGTTCATTTAACTAGCCAATCACGGGTTCAATAGGCTCAAACAGATTCTCACAGCCAATTACACATATCTGGTTGTTGTTTTTGGCCAATCACGGGCTTCAAAAAGTTATCTAGACTTTGTGTTGATCTTATTAGCTAATCATATATCCCCTGACTGACAAAAATCAACCAATCGTGAGACCAAAATAGGTTAAAACAGCCAAACACGAGCCTGTGATTTATCTAGCTAATCGTATTCCTCAAACAAGCCTTTAAGTCATATTGTCAAGCCAATCACAAACCCCGTGTTGATTTAACTAACCAATCACGGGCATCAAACATATCCTTCCAGCTAATCACAAGCCTTTCGCTGATCTAACTAACCAATCACAGGCGTCAAACAGATCCTGCTATCCAATCAGAGCCCTGAATTCTCGTGTTTTCCGGGGACCGACAGAATCACGGGTGTAAATAGGACAACGGAATCGCGGGCCCGACTATGATTTAAACTAGCGATCCTTACAATACAGAAACCGGACTACATCTCACTTCCACGCCATTTTGAGGACAAACACCGTGACATTGCAAACCACCATACTCTTAAAAATATATCTATAGTTATAGATTAAAAAAAATAAAATAAAAAATAAACAAATACAACCTTCTACAATCGTGGTCAGGAATGTCTTAATATTATTTGTAAGAACAATACTATTATGGTACTGTATATGTGTGCAGTATTTTGAAACACTGATTAAACTATAGAAAATGGCTTGATTAACCGACATATTGTTCAGGAAACACTGTTTCCGTGACAGGGATGAGTGGTGGTGTAGTGAGAAGCAGCTGGAACCAGGTTCGATCTCACGCATAGACACTTAGTGTTTTCGAACACGCTTATTAAACTGCTAAGATTGAATGACAGTTCGCTAGTCAACGTCCAATATCTAGTGTTTTTCCTGAGCAGGTGTTCATGTATTCCTGACCTGAGCATTTCGACTGTTTAAAACTAGCACACAACAAGAACATACCGGTGTGAGCATTAATAACAACGCATTTTTATCAATATCGAACGCAAATGAGAAAATATAATGATTTATTATAGTCCAGTTGCTTTCAAATTTACTTCTAACGGCTCAAAGGTGTTGTTGAGCGTTACCAAATTAATGGTCACAACTGTACCTGGCTTGAATATATATATATATATATATATTTTTAAACTACGACACAATTATAAAAACATAAATACAGTATATAATAGGTCCCGAATCTGGAATCACAGATATACATAGAGCCTAATGTATGTGGTACTGGAAATTATTGTATCAAACCTAATTCAAATTAACAGACTAGAAAAAACGCCTCAAAACCAAAATAAATAGGTGGTATTTTGTACAATCCCTTGACTCACAGCTGGTACACTACTTGATGAAACAGGAAACAATGATATTGATTAGGGACAAATAGTGACTCGATCAATGAGACTGAGACTATTCCAAAATAATACATCAGCATGACAAAAGTGTTCAATGGAATATTATACAGGTACCATTTATCACTGCACGCGGTATTACTTCTATCCTTATAAACGGAAGAGACTGGAGTTCTCGAAAAGTGGCTGCAGCCCTGACGTAATTCTTGACTTACAGAGTGCTGGCTTAACAATCCAGAAGGGTTGATAGCCTCTGAAGTCCTATTTTAACTAACTAACTTATAAACTATTTTAACTAACTAACTTATAATCTATCTTAATTAACTAACATACTATTATAACTAACTAACTTATAATCTATCTTAATTAACTAACATACTATTATAACTAACTAACTTATAACCTATCTTAATTAACTAACATACTATTATAACTAACTAACTTATAACCTATCTTAATTAACTAACATACTATTATAACTAACTAACTTATAACCTATCTTAATTAACTAACATACTATTATAATTACCTAACTTATAACCTATCTTAATTAACTAACATACTATTATAACTAACTAACTTATAATCTATCTTAATTAAGTAACTAACTTATAACCGTTCTACACTTTTTCTTCAGGTCGATACGTGAGTCAGGTCCTGCCAAATAAACACTGATACAAAATGTCAGCAGTTTTCCAGACCTCATCGGCCGCAGTGACTGTGTTGTGGACAAATGGAAATCTCTGTTTTGTCGCGCTAGGCTCCCGGACAACTCAACCTGTACACCATTTCAACTCGTAAATCTCAACCAGTGCCAAATCAACGGGAGTCAGCTAATCTCGTACCAAATAATAGTCCTAACATAACAGCCTATTAATATTGATTGAATTAGCAATAGTTGAGGACTGGGTGAGGACTACATTTTTCTATCGAAAAATGTACAAATTAATCTTCAAGGAGGGTCTTGTGTGTGTGTGTGTGTGTGTGTGTGTGTGTGTGTGTGTGTGTGTGTGTGTGTGTGTGTGTGTGTGTGTTTTTTTTTTTTTTTTTTTAAAGCTTGATGGAGGTCTACGGAGGAAACTAGAAAACAAAAGTGATAAAAAGATACATTAATGAGCAAATAAATACGCCCATCCCCCCCTTACAGAAGGCTAGAACAAACGGTCTGTAAATGTCCACACGCATTTCCTGGTTTCTGTTCAAACTCGTAGATAGGTTAGGTAAACTGTTCAAGTCCTATTGGAGCTATGAGAGTTAACCCCTTAAGCATGATGACGTATTTTCATAATATTCTGGTTACCATTAGATTAATTTATTTTACTTATAATCTACCTCTTGGACTGAAAGGGGTATATGCGATCTCAATAAACTCTCTGAATAACATGGGAGCATCTTAAACTGCATAATTATAATCATCTAATTATAGCCAGACGTCATCGTGCTGAAGGGGTTAAGCGGTGTGGATTTCTCACCTTGTCCTAATTAATTGAGTATGGTTGAAATGGATGTAGGTAAAAAAAAAAATATATATATATACTCCGAAACGACCACATCCAAATTGAACATAATACCAAATAGCCTAGGTCTGGTAAGGTCTAATTTGGCTAGGATTATTATCAAGACTAGGTTAGATTAGGTTTGATTAAGATAGGACTGATTGGGTTATATTAGGCTTAGTTGAGTTAAATGAAGTCAGGTTTGGTTATAATAGTCAGGTTTGGTTATAATAGCCAGGTCTGTGTATATTTCGGATTGTGGCCGTTTTGATTTCTAACCGTTGAAATGGTGTAGAGGCGGAGACAGGCGTGGTGGTGGGGGAGATGCAAATGACGGAGTACAATCTCAAATTTCTCTCTCTCTCTCTCTCTCTCTCTCTCTCTCTCTCTCTCTCTCTCTCTCATAGCAAAATGCTTCTTCAAAATGTTTCTTCACCTACAGTGTGGCGACAGAGTGGAATAAACTACCAGCGAGAGTGGTGGAGAGCGACACAATAAACGCTTTCAAGGGAAGGCTTGACCTCTATCTGCAGAGGGCTGGGGTGATATGAAAAAAAAAAACAAAAAAAAAAACATGTATGTATATGTATGTGTGTGCACTGTACAGTATGTATATATATACTGTATATATATGTATGTATGTGTGTATGTATGTATGTGTATATGTGTGTGTGTGTGTGTGTGTGTGTGTGTATATATGTGTACCGGTGTATGTATGTATATATATACTGTATATGTGTATGTATATATATATATGTGTATGTATGTGTATATGTATATGTATGTATATGTATATATATGTGTATATGTATATGTATGTATGTGTATGTGTGTATGTGTATAATTATATGCATATATGCATATATAGTTTGTAAGGCCAGACTGCCTAGTAAGGACCTTGAGGTCTGTGTGGTCTGTGTATCTATGTAGCTCTATGTAGCTCTATGTAGCTTAGCCTTAATATGAATACATCACGCAACCATGGCTGGAAATTAGAATTGAAAAGGTTCAGCACTAGTATTTGTGGAAACTTTTTCACATACTGTATAAGATCTGTTTTACCTGAAACAAACTTTCCTCCGAAGTTGTAAATAGTACTGCAGTAGAGCAGTTCAAGAAGAGAGTAGATAGTATTTTGCACACTCTGTAGGGAGTGTAGTGCATTAAACAGTCTCTCTCCTTCTACTTCGAGTGTCTCCTCTGAATGGACCGCAAGGTCTCTGAGATACTAACTATTCCCCCCCCCCCCTCTCTCTCTCTCTCTCTCTCTCTCTCTCTCTCTCTCACACACACACACACACACACGGGGCGGCCTATGAAACAACAGGTTATTAACTCCTGTCCCGTGCCATGTCAGTTCGGCCAATATGGGGGTCTGGTAGAGTGCTATTCCGTGTATTCTTGTTTAACCCTTACAGTACCGGCGACGTCTTTATATTTCACCTACATTTAGACCATTTGATGAAGCTTAGGAAGGATATATGGTAGCTAAAAGATTAATTGAGATAGTTTGTATGTTTTAACGGGTAAACATGCTTCCTAAACTGTTTAAGGGGGAGGCAGACCGTTTGTTTGGTCTATTCATTAATTTATTCATATATTTTTTTAGTTTCCTCCCTAGACCTCCATCAAGCTTAGAAAAACCTCCCCTAGACCCCCCTTCAAGATAAATGTGTACATTAAAAATAGGACTTCAGGGGCTATCAACCTTTCTGGATTATTTAGCCAGCACACTGTAAGTAAAAAATAGTGTCAGGACTGGAGCCCCTTTTCGAGAACTCCAGTCCCTTGTATGTATAGTCAAGAGCATAAATGGCCCCGCATCTATTTGAATCAGTATCGAACCCAAACGAAGCAATACAGTACATTATTATAACCCAGATGCTTCAGAATATGGGTTTAATGGTTCAAAGATTCGAACTGATGTCACTTTATATATGCCAAGAACTGTAAATTTATAGCATATTGATAGACTACATTAAGTTAAATACCTCTAACCGAATGTGTATGTATGTAGGCCTATGTATGTATGTATGTATATACTCAGGCACATACCGCATAGCTGGAGGTGGCCGACGCAACACAGAAATCGAACAGAAACAACATTTAAAGTTCCAATTCTTAGGGTTCGGGACCACTTTCGCGTTTCCTCTTCCCTTTCTCTGTCTCGTCTAGTAGATAAATATTATAAGGGGAGGAGGATTCCTAACCTCCTGTTCCGAATTTACCAAACATAAATACAAATTATAAATAAATAAATATAAGGAAAAAGAAGATAACAGGAGATAAGGGAGGAGAAAGAGGAGGAAGACGAATAATAAACTTAAAAGGACAGATGGTAGGAAGGGAAAGCAGAAGGGGAGAGGAAGAAAAAGTGGAGATGCAGAGAGAGAGAGAGAGAGAGAGAGAGAGAGAGAGAGAGAGAGAGAGAATAATAGTGTTCAGTGCTTGCTTACGCCTACACAGAGAACGAAAATAAGTAGGCCTAACTCGAAGACGGGACCATCAACAAAAGTCACGGATATTTTGGGTACATATTATAACAGGGCAGAAATAAATATGGGATGGACACGTAGCAATCAATGGAGGCATTATACAACTAGACAGACGAAAAAAGGACAGAACAAGACCATACCAGACACCTAATCCCTGGCTGACTCTACCCAATTGGTGGACAATTATTATTTACTGAATTTCCCAGATCCTTTTGAGTTACGAGAGGTTGGGATCTGTATTTCTGGCCTACCTATAATGAACAGGGTATCGAGTTATTTTTGTATATAATGAAGAAGGCCTCAAGATGTCGGCAATTGTACAGTCTCTATTTACAGAAGGGTCACTAGCGAAGGAGGGATGCGAAGAGGTGGAGAAAAAGGGTGATTAAGATATTATAGGGTTGAGGAGGGTGGTCTAAGATATGAGAGAGAGAGAGAGAGAGAGAGAGAGAGAGAGAGAGAGAGAGAGAGAGAGAGAGAGAGAGAGAGAGAGAGAGACCGTGTGGCATGGTGTTAAGAGAGCGTATGAATAGTCTTATAAGTTATAGGAAAATGGATATGACACAGCAATGATGCACTAAGCAATATTGATTGGGAATACTCAAATAGTTCAGTATGATTAGTCAGTCTGTAGCCAATTTCATTATCTCTAAGGAGTTTATAAGTGGGGATCAGCAAAAATTAGAGCAGCAATTGGAAAAGACGATCGCCAAAACCAGACATTAATTATTTCAATCACCACGTATCCACCACATTTTTGATAAGGGGAGATAGGAAGGTAATACAAATCACATAGGAAGAAAGAAAACCGTATGAAGGAATACTACTTCTACTACTACTACTAATCATCATCATCATAATAATAATGTAATAGAAATGCAACTATTAATAATACAGGTAATAATAACAATACTCAAATAATAACGAATTATATTCGCAGTAGTCGTAGAGTAGGGAAAACAAAGGATGGAGTAAAGTGAGGTATAAAAGTTAGAAAGCAGGCAGGTGTGCGGTCCTAAAGAAGATTTATGTACTCATATTTATACCGAATATTCACACACATAGACAACTTGACAGACTGCCCAGCTTTCTATCGCTTAGACCTACTTTCCTTCCTCGCCTTTGTCTATTTATAACAAACATACATACATACACACATATGCAATATTTAATAAATAACTCAATTACTTTTATCTACATAGAGAATATATATATATATATATATATATATATATATATATATATATATATATATTACCATAAACTTATATTGTATACTATTTTTACAATAATGATTGGCAATTTATTACATAATATGGAACCATAATTAAATTTAAAATTATGTTGCTACTTACACTCAGTACCGCTTCGATGTTTCTTAGATACACTGATTAGTTATAGTCATAGAGTATATATATAGAGTAATGGAATTTATCATATTAAATTTAACTAATCTAGGCTGGGTTAAGATAGGTTGGTTGATTTTGTATATGTTCAGAATATATCATCTTGGTATATATATATATATAAAGTTGGGACCCTCAGGCCGTTGACAAGTCGTTGTATATCCAGTTTTATGCCTGTCAAGTTTTTTTTGTTCAGTTACGATCTCTACAATACTTTTTTGTTTGGATTTATCGCAGCTTTAATAATTTTAGTTTTTGCTGCTTGCATACCAAACTACCTGATCGTCTTGGCTTGTTTTCTCTTAGACTTAGTCCAACATAGTTCACCCATTATTTTGTGCGTTAAATTCTCATTATTATATGGCTCGGGTTTCTCTTGTTAAGTTGAATTGATCTTGACATTGACAGTTTCTATCACAATCCTGCTTCTGTTTTGCCTTTTATGTGCATGCGATGAGTTGCATGTTCATGTACATGAATTATACAGTAAGGGAAGATGGGCGTATATATTTTGTTTTATCTTTTTAGTATTTTTAGTTTCCTCCTTAGACCTCCATGAACCTGTAAAAAATACCTCTTAGAATGCCCTTCAAGATAAATTTGTAAATGTTTCGATAGCAAAATGTCGCGGCCAAATGCCGGTTACTCTTAACTCTTTCAAGACCCAATACGCATTTCTTGTCTGTTTTCTGGTAATTATAAACGATTTTATTCAGATTAGCAAGAGTATATGGAAATAATCTTTAACCATTTTAATACCCACACATCCTTCCTAAGCTGCATAAAATCGTCTAATGATCGCGTCAGAGCTTCAAGAGGTTAAAATTACAACCTCGCTATCGCTCGCCAGGACAAAATCGACACCTAAATGGCACGAAAGGTCTTAATATTGACAAAACAAATGGGGTATAAAGTCTTAAAATCACCAAACCAACGGGGCTAAACACGAGGGAGAATGGGGACCAGAAAAAACAGCCCATCCCCCCTTTAATGTGTTTTATGGTCTATTTCGGTATTTGGTCAACACAACAACCCCGCCGTTTTTTTCTGTAAATCTATAATCCGGATATAAATATGTTATATACGCCAGGAAGTACAGTTCTGTAAGAAGAACAGAATAAATGTTGGCAATTGTACAGTCTCCTACAAAAGTTCTGTTCTCCAAACAACGCAGAATATGAAAGTAACTTTTTCACAACCCCTTACTAAACCGAGTAAAACTATCTATTAATAAAAGTAATAAAATTAAAATGTGCATCAATGTATACTAGAAGGATTTAGCCGAGTCAAATAGTCTAATGATAGCCACAATCTAACTAAAATAGTGCTTGGATACTAAAAGTAGCAAGAGTATATTCGCGATTCTCCAAAATGGCGACATGGTTATATACAGTAGTTGTCCGCTATCAAATATTCCAAAAGGACCTCTTCTCTGGAGTCTAGGTAATCTCTCTTTAAGCCTTCTACCTAGCTGCCCCTTTTCTTTGAAGGTGTTCATTAAAGGGGGCACTGAATCATCTCTTCCATACATAATTAAGTCGCGCGCACACACATACACATACATATATATACACACACACACACACACATGCAATCACAAACACCAAACAACCGCCCTACCTTCCTTCCTTGAACACAATTATTCACCTACTAACACACATACACGTACTCATTCACTCACTCACACTCACAAATACACACATAAATGTACTCATTCACTCACTCACACATACACGTGAAGTGTACAACCACACATACCAAGCACTATCCCACACGCAACGTTCCTCCCCCTCCCCCCTAACACACACGACCTTACTCCCCCTCCCCCCTTTCCTCCCCAACACACACGACCTTACTCCCCCTCCCCCCTTTCCTCCCCAACACACACGACCTTACTCCCCCTCCCCCCTTTCCTCCCCAACACACACACACCCACCCAAGCGGTGGTGTGTTTATCGGTACACACGTTAATTATGCATGCTTACGAGTATATTTTTCTATTTTAAAACCTATATAAAACTTAACCTAACCTTACCTACCTAACCTAACCTAACTTAACTTACCTTACCTAACCTAAAACACTCCATTTCAACGTATATTTAAGAGGTGTGTAAACTTAAACTGTCTCCCTAAACCTCATGTACATGGAAACCAACATATTTAGTCAATTTTGTACCTTTAAGCGCGCTCTCTCTCTCTCTCTCTCTCTCTCTCTCTCTCTCTCTCTCTCTCTCTCACATATATATTAAAGGGGACTGAATCATCTCTCCCCTACATAATTAAGGTTGGATCATAAGACTCGCAGGGAGAGACCTTAGGAGTACTGAGGGTGTTGTTGGCTGGGACCTTGGCTTTACATTTGCTTACGTTTCTTAGGGACATGCTTACATTTTCTCTCATATTCCATCGTTGTAAATAGTCTGTTAACTCATTATATATATAAGGCTTTTAACTCGTGGATTTCTACAGTGGTATGTCATTTGCTCTCTGATACATATTATAAATGTCAATGACATCGATGTTGGCTTGTTAATTTTGGAGGTATTATTAACAATCGTAAAGGGAATTGACAAATGTGCGTGTATTATAATACACAAGTTTAAAGGACTGAGCTATGACACACTACGAAACTTGAAAGTGCCAATCCCAAATAACATTATTCACAATTGGAATGATCTGAAATACTAACTTAAAATTTAACTTAGGTGTTCACAAAAGCAGTGATTTAAATATTTCATAGTAGGCACAGTATAAAGGAAGCGTAAATGGCCTAGAAATTATGGTAGTTGGAAGGAGGTAGTCTTTACAATTACCGTACTCGGTCGCTCATATATCTATCTATCTATATGCTCAGGCCCAATCCCCATTTTGGGGGTAGCCGACTCAAGACAGAGCAAGAACAGGGAAAACACAAAAACAACATAAAACAAAAAATAAACACAGATAAAAAACACAAACTCTCACACATCCAGGTCACCCAGAAGACCCAGAGACCAGGGTTACCAAGGTCGCTCCAGCACTCCCCCGGCCCCTGACCACCCGGAGAGGTTCCGATCTCGGCAGGCAGACATGCAGCGGAGCCAAAGCCACAAGCCCTCCCACCACACTTCCAGGCACACCCTTCATATTAATCGTCTCCCCGGGCCAGGCGCCTGATGGACTATTATCTAGTCCAACTTGCGCCCGACCCCTTACTCCAAATGACCACGTGTTCACTCAACTATTCACAAGCATTCTCCATTCACTCCTGTCCACCACCACTTCCCCTGCCTGATCTATAGTCATTCCTCTATCATCCAAAGCCTTTCTTACAGTCTCTCCATCTCAATGGGGGTCTTCCTGCCCTTCTATCTCCCCTTGTACCTGACTCACATATTCTCTTTGTAAGCCTTTCATCTCCCATTCGTTCAACATGACCATACCAGCTCATATATATATATATATATATATATATATATATATATATATATATATATATATTATATATATATATATACACACACACACTATATATCACTCTATTACGGCCCCTATGAGGATATGTTGTATAATTCTGGTCTTTAGCACTGGAGAAAAATATATATATAAAGCGCCAAGAACGAATCAAGGCAAGGGCTTCAAAACTGTTATCATCACTTAGAAGACTGAGCAATGAAGGGCTTCGATTTCTCTTCCTTGGAAATGTGTAATGTGCGAGGTAAAGACATTGAAGTATTTGGAACTCTAATAAGATTGCCAATGTGGATTCTAAATTTATGTTCAGCCATAATGTAAATATCTACACGTATCCATGGCTGTAAGAAAAACCATTAGGTATTTAGACGAAGAAACCTGTTCATATTAAGGGGTCACGATCGTTTTTCTGGTCCCCGTTCTCCCTAGTGTTTAGTCCCATTAGTTTTGAGATTTTTAGACGTTCGGCTCATTTGTTTGGCGATTTTAAGACCTTTCATCCCATTTTGTTATAAATTTTAAGATCTATCGTACCATTTAGGTGTCGATTTTTTCTAAGCGAGCGATAGTGAGCCTGTAATTGTAAGAGGAACCGGCCGGGACATTTTTCTACCGAAAAATGTACACATTTATCTTGAGGGGGGTCTATGGGATGTTTTTCTAAGTTTGAATCCGGGATGTCTAGCGAGGAAACTAAGAATTTATAAATTAATGAATTTATAGGCCAACAAAGCAGTCAGTGTCCCCTTAAATCCTGTCCTACATTAAACAGAGAGTAGGTACAATTTATTATCCTCTGCAACGAGTGGCCTGCACTATGCAAACGATATTGGACTGCAATGTAATTTATATACCAACTATTCTCTCTCGCTCTCACTAAATACTCGTGTCTCACTCTCACTCGCTTAATACTTGTCTCTCACTGTCTCGTATACACACATTCTCTCTCTCTCTCTCTCTCTCTCTCTCTCTCTCTCTCTCTCTCTCTCTCTCTCTCTCTCTCTCTCTCTCCACATCAGCCCAGTCATGCACCTGCTGTGACCCCTATCAGTTTGAGAAAGGGAAGAATAAAAGGAGGGAATAAAGGGTGTAAATAAGAGAAATGGGAATAAAGGGTGTAAATAAGAGAAAAGATAATAAAGGGTCTAAATAAGAGGAGGGAATAAAGGGTGTAAATAAGAGAAAGGGGAATAAAGGGTGTAAATAAGAGAAATGGGAATAAAGGGTGTAAATAAGAGAAAAGATAATAAAGGGTCTAAATAAGAGGAGGGAATAAAGGGTGTAAATAAGAGAAAGGGGAATAAAGGGTGTAAATAAGAGAACAGAAAAGAAAGGGTGTAAATAAGAGAAAAGAAAAGAAAGGGTGTAAATAAGAGGAGGGAATAAAGGGTGTAAATATGAGAAAAGGGAATAAAGGGTGTAAATAAGAGAAAGGGAATAAAGGGTGTAAATAAGAGGGAATAAGGGTGTAAATAAGAGGAAGGAATAAGGGGTGTAAATAAGAGGAGGGAATAAGGGGTGTAAATAAGAGGAGGGAATAAGGGGTGTAAATAAGAGGAGGAAATAAGGGGTGTAAATAAGAGGAGGGAATAAGGGTGTAAATAAGAGGAGGGAATGAGGGGTGTAAATAAGAGGAGGGAATGAGGGGTGTAAATAAGAGGAGGGAATGAGGGGTGTAAATAAGAGGAGGGAATAAGGGGTGTTAATAAGAGGAGGGAATAAGGGGTGTTAATAAGAGGAGGGAATAAGGGGTGTAAATAAGAGGAGGGAATGAGGGGTGTAAATAAGAGGAGGGAATGAGGGGTGTAAATAAGAGGAGGGAATGAGGGGTGTAAATAAGAGGAGGGAATGAGGGGTGTAAATAAGAGGAGGGAATAAAGGGTGTAAATAAGAGGAGGGAATAAGGGGTGTAAATAAGAGAAGGGAATAAGGGGTGTTAAATAATAGGAGGGAATAAGGGGTGTAAATAAGAAAAGGGAATAAAGGGTGTAAATAAGAGAAAGGGGAATAAAGGATGTAAATAAAGAAAGAATAAAGGGTGTAAATAAGAGAAGGGAATAAAGGGTGTAAATAAGAGAAAAGGGAATAAAGGGTGTAATATAGGGAAGGGAATAAATAAGTATACACAAAAGAAAGTTGAAAAAGTGTAAACAAGAAAACCAACATAAGTTTAGGTAAGAAAGATAAAGCAATGGAATAAAGGAAGTAAATAAGACACGGTGGGATAAAGAGCAAACATATACAATAGGAATAAAGGTTGAACATATGAAAACAAAACTAATTAATGGTGTAAATACCCGTATGAAAGAAAGCGCTAAAGGATGAATTAAGGGTATGCACAAGACTTTTTATTTGTTTTAGTTTTAAGGACATTTTGCCATTTCTAAACAAACACGTCCACACAAACAAAGGAAGGAGAGAGAGAGAGAGAGAGAGAGAGAGAGAGAGAGAGAGAGAGAGAGAGAGAGAGAGAGAGATAGAGAGAGAGAGAGAGAGAGAGAGAGAGAGAGAGAGAGAGATAGAGAAGAGAGAGAGAGAGAGAACAGTAATAAGTGGGTTCTGTTCTCGTCTGCCCCCCTATCTAGTCCATCAGTGTCAGTCTCTCGTGCTACAAGGGAAAGTCTAGCCTGACCTGAAACCTGGTACGTCGTCAGCCAGTCAGTCGATCAGTTAGACAGTCAATTGGTTACTCATGCATTCAGTAAGTCATTTAATCAGTAAGTCAGTCAGTCATCAAGTCAGTCAACTATTCAGGGAGTCAGATAGTCGGTCATTCGGTTCAATCTGCAGTTAAAATTAATTAAATTTATCTTGTCATCCAGTCTGTCAATTAGTTAGTCACTCAGGCAATCAGTCAAACTGTTAGTCAGTCAACTAGTCAGAGATGTAGTCACTCAGGAGGTCAGTCATAAGTCATACAATCAGTTACTCAGTTAGTCAGTATGGAGGACAGTCAGTAGTCAATACCAACTCCTGAATTGAGACTGATGGATTTAAGGATCTAAGGGAAAACCAAGAGGAAAATGCAGACATAAACAAACGACAGACCAAACAGGCCAATGTGACATGAACCCCTTCACTACAATAGGTGCCCTGTGGTGTATTGGTTAGCGCATTCAGTTCACCTCACCGTGGCAGGACGAGACTATTTGAGTAAGTCCCGATGACTGTTCACCTAGCACCGGTATTAAATAAGAACCTGGAGTTAGTGGAAACTTGTGACGTCCCATTCAAGGAGATACATTGTGGTAACCTGGAAAGTCTGCAGTAAGGTAGCCCCTTTGTACTAGGCTGGTAAACTCATCCAAGTTACCCATCATAGGCTCCAAAGGGCAATGATATGGCCAAGCGTGGCCTAGCGTAAGCAGGGTTAAAGGTCTACAATCATAATACTCTGGACCCTGAGCTTAATCCTCCTTTCTTTACTTCTGCGTAATAAGATGGTGTTGTTCTCATTATATTCTGGCTAACCCCAGGTGATTTTACTCAGCTTAGGATGGAGCTCAATTAGTAATCAACGGGATTCAAATTACCTTAGGTCCTACCTAAGCTGAATATAACCATGCAATGAATGTACAATTATAGAGGGTTAATATGGGCTGAAAACCAGATCGTCTCCTGAGTTTGTTTTTCCTTCTAACTATAAGAATTCATAATTCTGATGATAACATCTTGATTGAATTACTAATTCGTTGAGTCTTTCGTTTATCTTACTAATGGATCATTTTGATTTAATTCTCAGTTAAGGGGATAGTGGTTATTTGTTGGGGTCAATTTATTAATATATTCATTTATGTTTTAGTTTCCTCCCTAGACCTCCATTATACTTAAAAAAAAACCCCACCCATTAGATCCCCCTATGAGATTAATTTGTAAATTTTTCGGTAGAAAAATGTCACTGCCGCTCCTCCATATTTACAGGCTCGCTATCGCTAGCCAGGATAAATATAGACACCTAAAGGGCACGAAAGGTCTTAATATTGACAAAAAAATGGGGCAACAGATCTTAAAATCGACAAACTAATGGGGCAAACGTCGTAAAATCTCAAAACTAATGGGAATAAGCATGAAGAAGAAAGGGGACCAGAAAAACGCCCCATCTCCCCTTAAAGGTGGGGGCTCATGGGTTGAGATAAACGTGGAATGATAATCGCCAAGCTGTACATAATTATCTTGTAAAATGCAATGGCACTGACATAATTATTAACAATGGTATAAGGATTTTGTGGATCGTCTATACCGGGCCTAGTGACGTCAGGAGTGTACGTCACATCCAGTATCCTCA
>JBAKBP010031925.1:0-23805 GCA_037953745.1 Lithodes maja
CACACAGCCAGGAGGTAATATTAGTTGTTACCAAGACACACAACCAGGAGGTAATATTAGTTGTTACCAAGACACACAGCCAGGAGGTAATATTAGTTGTTACCAAGACACACAACCAGGAGGTAATATTAGTTGTTACCAAGACACACAGCCAGGAGGTAATATTAGTTGTTACCAAGACACACACAACCAGGAGGTAATATTAGTTGTTACCAAGACACACAACCAGGAGGTATTATTATTTGTTACCAAGACACACAGCCAGGAGGTAATATTAGTTGTTACCAAGACACACAGCCAGGAGGTAATAGTAGTTGTTACCAAGACACACAGCCAGGAGGTAATAGTAGTTGTTACCAAGACACACAGCCAGGAGGTAATATTAGTTGTTACCAAGACACACAGCCAGGAGGTAATAGTAGTTGTTACCAAGACACACAGCCAGGAGGTAATAGTAGTTGTTACCAAGACACACAGCCAGGAGGTAATATTAGTTGTTACCAAGACACACAGCCAGGAGGTAATATTAGTTGTTACTAAGACACACAGCCAGGAGGTAATATTAGTTGTTACCAAGACACACAGCCAGGAGGTAATATTAGTTGTTACCAAGACACACAGCCAGGAGATAATATATTAGTTGTTACCAAGACACACAGCCAGGAGGTAATATTAGTTGTTACCAAGACACACAGCCAGGAGGTAATAGTAGTTCTTACCAAGACACACAGCCAGGAGGTAATATTAGTTGTTACCAAGACACACAGCCAGGAGGTAATATTAGTTGTTACCAAGACACACAGCCAGGAGGTAATATTAGTTGTTACCAAGACACACAGCCAGGAGGTAATATATTAGTTGTTACCAAGACACACAGCCAGGAGGTAATATATTAGTTGTTACCAAGACACACAGCCAGGAGGTAATATTAGTTGTTACCAAGACCATGTATACAATGAAGAGGTGTTTTAGAAGGTGAAAATCAACAATAACATGGCCAATTTTCCATGTAATAGTGACAGCTATATACCAGGTATAATATGAGATCCAATTCATCTTCATTTCAACAACCCATACTTTCTTTTAAACAAAAATATGACAACAAAACTGTGAATATTGTCCAGTTATCACCAGTGAAAGTGAAGGAGATAACTGTATTTTTTCCCTCGAGTGGAAGTTGGAGGTAGGCCGCTGGTCAGTAATGTAAATACACAGACCATTGCTAAGTTTTCCTGGGTGGTGTGAAGAGGTAGGGGGGCTTGGTGAGTTTGACCTAATCTATATATTAGAGCTCCTTCTTATTTGGGTTTGGGTTTCATTCTTACCAACTACTACTGGCTTGGTTTTTTTTGCACCGGGTTTAGTGGGTCACAATTATGTACTCAATCAGGTTGTAATAAACACTATAAACACACATATATACTCTTATATACTCTTATTTATTCAATAGCATAGAAGGTGATATTAAGGTTCGCTTAGCTACTAATCAGTAATAGCAAGAGAAACAATGGATATAATTAGAGTAGAAGATGTCTCTTAATAACATATACATGAACATGGAATATTGGATATTAATATTAGGGAAATATGCAATTATATATAGACATACAGTACATATAAATTTAATAACTTCTTGATAATAATATCTATGTGATTTGAGTGTCTATCGTGAAGTATTCTGATAAGCTCAAGAAAGGTTAAGTTGAACTTTAGAATTACTTACTAAACAATATGGTTAACCGCACAAAGATTTCTATAGTGATTGTTCAGGAGCGCGGGGCGAGATACGCCCAGGAAATACAAAGAATGCCCCGCATAAATATATAGGGCAAGGTAGGTCAACAGGTCATCTGCTGGACTGCGGTACGGAAAATAACTTATGTAATGCGATATTTATCTTGAACGTGGGAGGAATACGTTAATTTGTAAAGGAAGAGGGAGATGAATTATTTTGACAATTAATTATGTAGTTAGTTTACTGTGAGGAAATATATATTATATCCGTACAATTACTTAACTTGCATATGTAATAATAATCTCATGGGTCGAGGAATTCAGATTTAATTATTTAGATATACTGAATAAAGATTCGAACTTGAATACAACCTATCATGAATCATATAATATTTAGACTCAAATAGGATAACAAACGCATTGATAAAATAACGTGTACTAATAGTTATATATCTACTAATAGCATAAAATGACTTACACGACGAAGTTGCACTTAGGTAAATACCTGGTAAGGTATGAAGGAGTTCTGAACTGGTTAACAGATTCCTATAAGAATACAGAACGAATTAGCGTTGTATTCCAGGTTGTGAAAGAGTTAGATAATAGATCTATATAGAACTAGAATTCCTAGACGAGATGGATCGAGATTATCTATTTCATAATAGAATAAGTAAATAAGTTATTCACGAAGAAATAAGTTAATACAAAGGATCACAAAGCGTGAATTGGGTTTTCGAAGAAGTTGGATTTAACTTATGATTATAAGTGATAATATTACTTCTCGAGAATCTGAATTAAATTAATTATGAAATTGGGCGTAGGTTCTAGGTAAAAGTTAGATTTGAACAGGGAATAGATACACGGTATACACTTCAACTTCGACTTGTTACATACACAATAGAATGGACATTGTGACGCACCCAGTGCTCCGCAACGCAACCTGATTGTACTCCTTGGTACTCGACTGTACCGCCCGTGATCTGGCTACCGTCAGCCGCTATGTATATTGAGTGTGACAACTTATAACTATGTTCTTTGTATCTCTGCAAAGGTCTCGTCATGTGCTAACCAGTGGTGGGTTTTATTTTAAGCCATGTCGAGACCTTCCATTTAATATGTAGTATCAATAGAGAAGTTGATAGATAAGACAATGGGAGTTCAGAGAGAGAGAGTGAGTTGGGCTTCAGAGCAGGAGGGTAGCATGGCCGGGTGGGTTGCCAGACGTATGGACTGGTTGGCAGCCTTGCGCTTATAGCTAGGCGGATAGGGTTGGTAGTCCATTGCTGCCTGCCTACCCTGCCTGGGCTGCCCATATTGTCGTACAGCACATTGCCTGGAGGCTCGCTGCGTGTTCTATGACCAGGTTGCCTAGAACCTTTGAGATTCTAACATCCCTTGCCCTCTCTCCCAACTTCTCACGGTTGCACTCTTTCTCTCTGACGACATTACTCTCATTTCATTCTTCTCTCTATTTAAATGCATAACCTTCCCTTGAGGTCCTAAAGGAGTTTCAGCACTCACCTCTCGTATTACTCTTAGGACAAGCATATATTTACATGTATTAGATTGAAGGGGTTAATGTGAACAGCGATCTTCTTGATGAGGATAGTTGGTGAACGTTCTACATGTTCACGAGTTATATGCCCCGTTCATCATCCCATTTGTGACTAGACTGGTGCCATGTGTAAGAGCCCGACCATGCCCAGGAGTTGTCTGTAGAGGGACGAGGACTTAGCCTTGATTTGCATACCGAGCCAGGAGCGAGTGTAGCACCCGAGACTACAGCTCGCTCGTAGTGCCGGTATAGTAGAGTAACGTAATTTATCTGTCCTTGTGTTCTCTACAGTCTTTTCCTGGGTTCTCGCTTTCGGTGCTGGGACTCGTTGTTCCTGTGACTTGGCCTGCTAGCTAGAACACATGGGGATGATGAGTGGGATATATCTTTATTTTACTATGCATTGCAGCTCTCTTTAAGTATATATCTATAACACTTTACAATACACATTACTCACACACAAGACAACACTATTAATACTTTCATGTATCAATTAACTGCACTGTCGTTTTGCTGCTGTGTCCGGAGTTCTGTTGCGTAGGACGCATACGGACTCGGAGGGGAGACAGAGTGAGAGAAGCGAAGTAGCCTATGCGGTAGTAGGCTACCGGCGCAGTACTGTTGCCTGCAACCTTTTAGTTATTCCAAGTATAGATTCATTATTATAATAAGCGACTACTATTTATGTTCCTCCCATGTGTATTATTAGTTATCTACTGGATCATGAACATCTTGTATGCTACATGCTAGTGCATGTTAGTAGGGGACAGTTAATGTAGTGCATGCGCTTTCAAGTAGGCGTGTACATTTGTCATTTAGCATTTCACTGTCATACCTTTAGCCTGCTTCTATTCTACATTATTAGAGGCTTAATATTAACGTAGTTTCTTGAGTATTGCATTTCTTTAGTAATAACTTAACCTATAAATGTCTGAGGGAGTTTAGCCTCATAGCCTACCCCTGTTGTACACTTTCGCCGAGTTAAGGTACCTCGTTACCGTAGACGATAACTCTGTAGGGCGTTGGTGCTTTTGTTGTCGGGAGCATATAGTATTTGGGACTGGAATCGAGCGTGTCGTTGTCACTTAAGCCATTTCTGTCCTACGATCAAGAATCCCGAATATGTATTGCCGATCCAGCCATAACAAAATGGCGACCTTGCACAAGATTCAGTAGTATCCTATCACATGTTTTTTGGAGAACTATTCTATGCTACCTAGTAGAGCTGGCTAGAATTTTCTTGCATATTGGAGGAATTTTTATTGTGTCATTATTGTATTGGTGGACTTGCAGATTGTTTCGTTAGGTGTCTAGAGTAGAGTCATTCAAGCATCTTTAACATTTTGTGAGTCGAGACTGCAATTAGTAATAAGCACTTTTTTTTTTTTATGAACAGCAATTGTATAACCAGCACTATGTCTAATGACTCATCATTTACGGGGGAGGATAACACGGTACAGCCTAGTGACCAGCAAGTACAGCAGATATTTAGGGAGGGGAGTGTTATAAGTGGAGAGAGGGATGCCCGGGCATTTTTGCAGACACCTTTGACCGAACAGCGCCTGCAGGCTATTGATTGTTACGGTCTTCGCTGTTTAGCCACGGTTTTGGGGCGGGACTGTCCTGACAGTTGGCCCAAGAAGAATTTGGTGGCATGTTTGTTGGGTGATGGCGATGGGGCGGTGGGTGGAGTGGGGTCTTGGGGGGTTCCCTCCAAGCCTCCATTCCACTCTACCCCTGAGCTGGGCCCTCAGCCAGCGAGTCTTAGCACGATGCAGCAGGAGGGTTCTCAATGGCAAGCTGGCTTACCCGTAAACACGTCTCGGTGTGGATCCCCCATTTTGTGCTCTCCCCCCCAGGCCTGTCTCCTGAGATGTTATTTCAGCTAGAACTAGCTAAGCTTAAGTTGCGAGAGAGTCAACAGGCTAGTATAGAACGGATTAAGCTGCAGGAGACTCAGATACAACAGGCTAGTATAGAACGGATTAAGCTGCAGGAGACTCGGATACAACAGGTTACTATAGAACGGATTAAGCTGCAGGAGACTCAGATACAACAGGCTAGTATAGAACGCATAGAGGTTGCTAGAATCCAAGCCAATCAGGATGCAACCAGGTACCAGGCTGAAATGGATGTCGAGAAGTCTAGAGTAGAGACCACGGGGCGTCATCTCGGTGGTGGGCACCGGGTTACAGACTCACTTTCGCATTTAATTAAGTTAGTACCCGCATTTGATGAGACAGCAGTGACGAGTTTTTTGCTCGTTTCGAAAAGAAGTGTCGTGAGTATGACTGGCCGGAGGTTAAATGGGCAGCATTAGTTTCATCACGTCTAGTGGGTAAGGGTTTGAAAGCCTACGATGCACTGTCACTGGACGAGAGTGTCGTGTATGGACTGGTGAAGGAGGCTGTGCTCCGGGCCAACGAACTGCAACCCGAAACTTATAGATTGAAGTTCCGTGGCGTGAATAAGAAGAGCGACGTCAGTTTTATGGAGCACGCACAGGACTTAACAGATGCATGTAATAACTGGTTTCGGTCCGAGCACGCAGAGTCGGCTGAGGAAATTAAGCAACTTTTCTATCTGGAACAGTTTTACAAATGTACTGGAACCGATCTAACGCTGAACAAGGAAAAATGTCCCAAGACAGTAGAGGAGGCTGCCAAGATGGCAGACCTCAGATTATCATTGATTCGTGGTTGCGGTGCCGCTCAGAGGGCTGAGTCAGGGCAGAAGGGGCGCTATACCCCACCCACCAGAGTTTTCGATAATAACAAATCCTATGACACACATAACCACACTAAAAGCATTGCACCTAATAACACCTACAAACACAAGCCTCTCCCGTTTACTAAAGGTCAGGCCCCTTCTTCGCCCGCACAAGGGAAGAAGCCCATTGGGGATGTGAAATGTTACAAATGACAGAAGCTAGGCCATTATTCACGTGAGTGCCCTAGTAACACTCCCGCTAAGCCGGTGTTATTGGTTCACAGTATCGATGTGTCTCTGAAGGCTGCAGCAACTGCCCGGGGTAGGTTGTCAGCAGCTGAGGCACACGCGGTAAAGAAGCGTACGGAAGGCTTGACACCTGTCCGGGACACTTTCTGTAGCCATCAGGGACACGGGTTTGTGAGCTGGGGGAGTGAACTACGGAGGGTTGACTTGCTGAGGGATACGGGGGCTTCGCAAACTTTGTTGAGGAACTTCACAGGGAAACCGATAAATGCGGCCAGAGTTGTTGTGGTGCAGGGTATAAATGCTACGAGGTCATACCCACTTGTGAGGTTGGAGTTGAGAGTGGAGAGGTGTGCAGGGATCGTTGAGTGTTTGCCAGTTGAGGGCGTCGACCTTCTTCTCGGCAACGACTTTGCGGTGCCCACTTCCGGGACTCCACCCTTAGTCGTTGCCGAGAGGGCGGCCGACGTGGATGGTGAGAATCGGGAATGGGTTGGAAGGTGCCAACAGGATGAGATGGCCTGTGTGGTAACCCGATCTCGCTCTGCGGCTCCTGCACAGCCTAGCACTCAACCTCGGGGACAGTGGAGGAAGGATCAGGAGAAGGTTGCTAAGGGCAGGAAAAGGGACATTGATTCTGCTGCACTTCTCGGTGATTCGGTACTTGGACCTATAATAAACACGGGAGTTGACTCTGGCCCAGATATGGTGTGTAACAAGGCAGAGTTGGGTAAGACTTCGCGTGAGGCAAGAGCTGTAGCGAGAGCCACTAAGGCAGTAGAGCCTACTAGCCGGGGTAATGTCTTATTACAAAACCATCTTGATGCATTGACGCCCGGGGACATTAGTGAGCAGCAGCTGCAAGACGCTAGCCTAGCTCGTTATAGCAATGGTGCCATAGAGTTGGAGGAAGATGGGGATGCGAAGCCGGGAGATTTCTTTAGGCTCGACAGGATATTGTACCGCAGATTTCTTGACCCCAAATCGAAGTGGGAGGGCGGTGCCAGGGTAGTAGACCAGGTGGTTGTTCCAAATAAGTATAGAGAGTCCTTATTGTGTCTGGCGCATGATGTGCCGGTGGCGGGTCATTTGGGGGTAACAAAAACATTGGCGGCATTGGGCAGGTTTTTCTGGTGGCCTGGGGTCAAGGCTGATGTCTGTGCATGGGTGGCTGGGTATGCGACCTGCCAGACAACGGGGAAGCCTAACCAGACAATCCCGAAGGCACCTTTGTTTCCCATACCTGTCACCGGGCCTCCGTTCAGCAAAGTTGTAGTAGATTTGGTTGGCCCTTTCCCGCCTACTAGTAGTGGCAATAAATTCCTGTTGACAATCATGGATGTGGCTACGAGATACCCGGACGCATACCCCATGAGAAACGGCTCGGCAAAGGCAGTTGTTAGAAACTTATTATTGTTCTGTTCCCGTTATGGATTTCCATGTGAGGTGCAGTCAGACCAGGGGAGCAATTTTACATCCAAATTGTTCAAGCAAACCCTTCAGTTGCACGGTATATGTTCTGTAGTGTCGTCAGCCTACCATCCCGAGAGTCAGGGAGTCTTGGAGCGGTGGCACTCGACCCTGAAGAGTATGCTACGCTGTTACTGTGCAGAACATGAAACTGATTGGGATTTGGGTCTACCGTATGTTCTGTTCGCTGCACGTGAAGTCCCAGGAGAGAGCCTGGGGTTCAGTCCAAATCAACTAGTCTTTGGCCATAATGTGAGAGGACCTTTAAGTATGGTGAAAGAGATCTGGGAGGGCGAAGAGAAGCCGGGGTCTGTTCTTAAATATGTCCTTGAGAGCCGGGAGAGACTTATAGGTTGCATGGCAGCGGCAGGTAATAACTTGGTTAATGCACAGGCGGTCATGAAGCACCAGTATGACGCCAAGGTGAAGCTTCGGGAGTTTTCGGTGGGTCAGGAGGTAATGTTGCTTTTACCTTTGCCTGGACACCCCCTTTCTGCCAAGTTCATTGGGCCGTATGTGGTGGCTAAGAAACTGTACAACCTTGATTATCTCGTTGCAACACCTGACCGTAGGAAAAAACATCAGTTATGTCATGTTAACCTCATGAAAGAGTATGTGAGACGCCTCTCACTGTCCCTGTGCTGGCCTGCAGCGGCCAGGGTGGAGAAGGAGGTGGGGACAGTCATGCTGCTGAGGAGGATAGCTGGGACTGTGTCATTTCCACGGAACAGTGGGCGGGGAATACTGAACAAGAGGCTAGGCAAGCTGTAAGTCACCTGCCTGAGCACCAGGGTGCTGCTGTCCTAGGCCTGTTCAGGTCATACCCCTCTGTTTTCGCCGAACACCCAGGTCTCACTACTCAGGTAACGCACGACGTGGACGTCGGTGATAATGTGCCCTTCAAGTCAGTGCCCTACCGTGTGCCCCCGGTAAAGTTGCCAGCTTTACGGGAGGAGTTAAAGTACATGGTTGAGAGAGGGATGATCACTGAAGGTTATGTGAAGTGGACATCACCCGTCACGTTGCAGCCAAAACCTGACGGCAAGGTGCGGTTCTGCATAGATTTTCGTAGGCTAAATGGCTTGACCACTACCAACCCTTACCCTTTGCCTCGAGTTGACGACAGCGTGGACAAGATAGGGAATGCAAAGTACCTTACTAAAATTGATCTTGTAAAAGGCTACTGGCAAGTACCCCTGTCGGACCGAGCTAAGCAAGTTTGTGGTTTTGTGGTAGATGGCAAGACCTACCAATGTAACGTAATGCCTTATGGGCTTAAGAACGCACCTGCCACGTTTCAGAACCTGATGAATGATATTTGTGACGAAATCCCTAACTGCACGGTCTACCTTGATGACGTGATAGTGTATGATGACGATTTTGAAAATCACCTAAGGCACTTAGAGACCCTGTTTGGGAAGTTGCACGATGCTGGGCTGGTGGTGAACCTGAGGAAGTGCGAGTTTGTAAAGGCTACTGTGCAGTATCTTGGCTTTGTGGTCGGGTTAGGCCGGGTGTGCCCCCCCCTGAGCAAGATACAGGCTATCAATATGTTTCCCAGGCTCGCCACTAAGCGCCAGGTCATGCGGTTCCTAGGTATGATAGGCTATTATAGGCGCTTCATCCGGGGATACTCTACTGTCTTAGCACCGTTAACTGATCTACTGTTGAAGTCAGTGAAGTTCTGTTGGGCTGCGGAGTGTCAGAGGGCTTTCGACCTAGTCAAGCACCTGCTGTGTACACATCCGATTTTGAGGGCCCCAGACTTCTCCAGGAGTTTTCAGCTGGCGACTGTTGCCAGCGGTGTGGGTGCCGGGGCAGTGTTACTGCAGACTGATTCCGAGGGCTTGGAACACCCAGTGAGCTTCTTTTCTCGCAAGTTTAATTCGGCACAAAGGAATTACTCGACTATAGAGAAGGAGCTTCTGGCTATCGTTTTGTCGCTCAAACATTTCGAAGTTTATGTTCCAGCCTACGGCCTGGTAGTGACGATTTATACGGACCATCATCCCTTGAAATTCCTAAATCAGTTTCACAATCGGAATATGCGGTTGACCAGGTGGTCCCTAATGCTCCAAGAGTATAATCTCAACATTCAGCATATTGCCGGGAGTGAGAACGTGATAGCAGATTGTCTATCAAGGGTTGATGATCCAAGATAGTCGTGCACGGTGTGTGGGTTGAGCAGGAGTAAAATTAGGCTATCATAACGCCGTCCAAAAAGATTATAAAACAATAAAATAAACGAGAAAACTTTTTTTTTTTTTTTTTTTTAGTTTTGTAAGTCTTTATTGTTGTAGCATGATGCATGCGATATTGTGTTTTATGTATAATTCACACTTCAGTTGTTGTGCACCTTTTGCAATTAGTGGCAGCTAAGGGTAGCAGGTCGGTTGGTTGCCTGTCAGATTTTGATAATGCTTCTAAGGTCGATTATCTAAAATCTTGGGGGGGCTGTGACGCACCCAGTGCTCCGCAACGCAACCTGATTGTACTCCTTGGTACTCGACTGTACCGCCCGTGATCTGGCTACCGTCAGCCGCTATGTATATTGAGTGTGACAACTTATAACTATGTTCTTTGTATCTCTGCAAATTTCTCGTCATGTGCTAACCAGTGGTGGGTTTTGTTTTAAGCCATGTCGAGACCTTCCATTTAATATGTAGTATCAATAGAGAAGTTGATAGATAAGACAATGGGAGTTCAGAGAGAGAGAGTGAGTTGGGCTTCAGAGCAGGAGGGTAGCATGGCCGGGTGGGTTGCCAGACGTATGGACTGGTTGGCAGCCTTGCACTTATAGCTAGGCCCGATAGGGTTGGTAGTCCATTGCTGCCTGCCTACCCTGCCTGGGCTGCCCATATTGTCGTACAGCACATTGTCTGGAGGCTCGCTGCGTGTTCTATGACCAGGTTGCCTAGAACCTTTGAGATTCTAACATCCCTTGCCCTCTCTCCCAACTTCTCACGGTTGCACTCTTTCTCTCTGACGACATTACTCTCATTTCATTCTTCTCTCTATTTAAATGCATAACCTTCCCTTGAGGTCCTAAAGGAGTTTCAGCACTCACCTCTCGTATTACTCTTAGGACAAGCATATATTTACATGTATTAGATTTAAGGGGTTAATGTGAACAGCGATCTTCTTGATGAGGATAGTTGGTGAACGTTCTACATGTTCACGAGTTATATGCCCCGCTCATCATCCCATTTGTGACTAGACTGGTGCCATGTGTAAGAGCCCGACCATGCCCAGGAGTTGTCTGTAGAGGGACAAGGACTTAGCCTTGATTTGCATACCGAGCCAGGAGCGAGTGTAGCACCCGAGACTACAGCTCGCTCGTAGTGCCGGTATAGTAGAGTAACGTAATTTATCTGTCCTTGTGTTCTCTACAGTCTTTTCCTGGGTTCTCGCTTTCGGTGCTGGGACTCGTTGTTCCTGTGACTTGGCCTGCTAGCTAGAACACATGGGGATGATGAGTGGGATATATCTTTATTTTACTATGCATTGCAGCTCTCTTTAAGTATATATCTATAACACTTTACAATACACATTACTCACACACAAGACAACACTATTAATACTTTCATGTATCAATTAACTGCACTGTCGTTTTGCTGCTGTGTCCGGAGTTCTGTTGCGTAGGGCGCATACGGACTCGGAGGGGAGACAGAGTGAGAGAAGCGAAGTAGCCTATGCGGTAGTAGGCTACCGGCGCAGTACTGTTGCCTGCAACCTTTTAGTTATTCCAAGTATAGATTCATTATTATAATAAGCGACTACTATTTATGTTCCTCCCATGTGTATTATTAGTTATCTACTGGATCATGAACATCTTGTGTGCTACATGCTAGTGCATGTTAGTAGGGGACAGTTAATGTAGTGCACGCGCTTTCAAGTAGGCGTGTACATTTGTCATTTAGCATTTCACTGTCATACCTTTAGCCTGCTTCTATTCTACATTATTAGAGGCTTAATATTAACGTAGTTTCTTGAGTATTGCATTTCTTTAGTAATAACTTAACCTATAAATGTCTGAGGGAGTTTAGCCTCATAGCCTACCCCTGTTGTACACTTTCGCCGAGTTAAGGTACCTCGTTACCGTAGACGATAACTCTGTAGGGCGTTGGTGCTTTTGTTGTCTGGAGCATATAGTATTTGGGACTGGAATCGAGCGTGTCGTTGTCACTTAAGCCATTTCTGTCCTACGATCAAGAATCCCGAATATGTATTGCCGATCCAGCCGTAACAACATATACAAGGAAAATCTGAGTATTCGGCTAGATATCAGTTGACACGAGTATGTAACATATGCGTATAATGATTATGTAAGATGTTTAACACAAATTAATAATAGATCTTGGGCACAGATCTAGTTAATAATTACTTAGGGCTTCTGAAGGATTAACATATAACGTAATATATATCGATCTTGGGCACAGATCTAGATAAGAATTAGCACTGGAATACTCGCATATTAATCCTTACCTTCACATCAATAATCACAACGTAAGATGCTCAGAGACACTAGGGTATGTTAAGAGATAGCATTTTGAGTGCAAGTCTGGCCGACGTGGATCGTAGATTCGGCTGGCTGGACATCAAGGGGAACTGCCTCTCTCAAGCAGGGATCAGAGGTCCTGGCATTGGAGGGAAGCAGCAGGTCTGGTTGTAGTTTCGAAGGGGAGGGGGAGGCAGTTGATACTTCAGTTAGATATCCCGGACTTTTCAGCCTGAGGAATATTACTTAGGTAGAGGTGCTTACTTTCTTTAATTTCAGTGAGACTATATTCGGGTTATTTCTTAGGTTTAATTTATAGTAATTCAGCTTTAGAAGGATATAGTGAATGGTTGTGATGTAATTTGTGAAGGTAATACTTAGTCTAAAAATACATGGTGGTTATAGGTTTATACATAATCAATTGAAGTATTTTATTTAATACCCTCGTTGTTGTTATGGGGCCTAGGTAAGATATAACTGTGACTTCCGTGATTCTATGATAATAAGGGGTTATTCTTTGGGAGGTTTATATCTCCGGGAGTTTCTATGTTCTCCGGGTTATGTTCAGTTCTCCGGAAAGGTCCTGCAAGAGAGATCCTAACATCTCCACTTGTTCCTATATTATTCCGGTCCCTGATGCCTAACTTGCATAAACATTTGCTCGTCATATTGCAAGTCCGGTTGTTGGTCGAAGGGACGCTGGTGATAGGTCGAGATGGTTTGAAAGCTCGTCGGTGATTGGTCCTGCTTCCCACTCTTTTTTATGGGAGACTGACCTAACTTCCTGGTCGTTAGAGAACGGGAATGACCTGAGGGAATGGGGAACTCCTCTGCTCCGTTTTCTTCTAAATCATGGGAAGCTTGTTTATATTCCCATTTCTCCTGCTGGCTTCTCCTTCTCTCCTTTCTGTTCTCCTGCAGGCTGGCAATCTTACATGTCCTACTCAACCCCGTTACTTCAGGGTCCAAAAAGTCCCTGTTTTCATCCAGCCCCAATCAGCTGGTGATGGAAGTTCTGGGTAGGGCAGAAGTGCCTGACTCCATACGTATCCAGCCTGAAAACACGCACATTTTAGGTGATGTTTGAAGGCGTCTGCTGTTGGGGGAATGTGATAAATTGTTCTTGCCTTCTTCGTGAACAAGTGTCGGCGCATGTCATTCACTGTCTTTATCTCGGTAGTCCAGTCATAGAGGATGGCAACATATCTTTCTATGCTCTGTAGTTCCATAGTAATAGCATCCACAGATGGCCTATTAGCGAGAGCATGAAAGGTCTGTGTGATGCTGGGGTATGCCTCCCAAGCCTTCCAGGCTGTCTTTTTCCCAATTTTGGCAAAAAATTACACTGTGTCGCAGCCAGTGAAGGCATGAAATAATGGCAAAGACTCGGACTTCCTGTGGCCAAGGCTGGTGGCAATTTTATGGATGGCAAGGTAGCGGTAACTTTTACCAGTGCCAATGGCAATCCAGAGTTACTCCAGACCGTGTGACTGGTAGGTAAAGTAGTGTGTTATTGTCAAGACCACAATATCAGTATCTACAGTTCAAATCAATACCCATTTTCTCCCCTTTTTCACGGCATACAGGACATGTAAAAGGACTCTTGTATGCGCTTCTTCTTGTGTACATGGGCTCAGCTTCTTGATGTCGGCATCTGGTTGCGCTGTCACCAATAGTTGCATAGATCTCCTATCCTTTCAAACCATCCACCACCATATGTGATAAGAATCTGAACAACTCCTCCTTGTTTTCATCATTCCGCAAGAAACTTTTCCAGTTCAATGGTATCTTCGTCGCAGGTAGAATGTGATGGCGCGATCCGGACCCCCGCTCTTGGCGAGTGGCAGATTTTAGGCTGTCTGGATGATAGGTGTCCCATACAATGTCTACATGGTTGGTGTCTCGCAGTTGACCTTCAAAGTATGGGATGCAAATTAATGTTCTGGCCATATTCATAGAAGTTTTTTTCTGAGTCCCCTGGCAGAAGGTGAACAACTGCCACCCCATCAAGGACCTTTGCCTCCACCTGTGGACCCACATGGACAGCAGGGGACACTTTCTCCAATGATTGTAAGAGATCCGATTTAGCGCCTTGCCGCATTTTGCCATTGTTGGTGATCGCTGGAGGAAACGCCTGGTTCTCATGGCAGAAGAAGTTGTCCAAGTCTCCTTCTAGCCGCTGACTCGCAATGTACAATCGTGAAAACAGATGGCAGTCATTCTTGAGTTCTGCTACAATTCCCTTTACTTTTGAAGTACCAACTTGCTTTGGACTATGAAAAGTGGAAGCTTATTCCGAGAGATTACATCATCTATAGGTTTCTCCTGCTTTTTCAGACGCTCTTCTACGAATGTTTGGTACTTTGTTTTACCAATCTTTTTAACGTGCATGACAGTCTCTCTAACGCTGGATGGCATTATTTCCTTCGATTCAAGTGATAGAAGAACATGGCTGTCATCTTCGAACGGGTTGCCCATCTCCTCAATGGTTAAAACAAAGGAGCGCACATCTTTGGCAAATGCTTGTTGTATACTACCAGTTTGTTCATGGTGTAGGTCCCTTTGCTCCTTCGGCTTCAAGTACAACTCTTCAAACTCTTTGATCATTCGAGCTATCTCAGGGCCTGCTGTCATCCACCTCCTCAGTGCAGCAGGGTTTTCAGTCAGGCCGACCGATCCACCGTCTCCTTTCACGAGTACATTCAATTGTTTGTGAGCCTGATCGAGGGCTGTTGATAAGAATTTCCATCCAGTCTTGTTGGCAGTGAATGAGCCCTGGCAGAAGTTTTGGTAGACATGTGGACTAGTTTTTCGGAGTGCCACCATATCTCGCACATGGACAGGCAACCATCTGGCATAGTTAGTGTGATCCATGGAAAAAAAACAGGGTACTAGTTGTACTGTGGACTCCACACAGAGCTTGAAGTTTGAGCATCGAATGGATCTGACAAACTGGAAGATTAACAGCTGGAAGTCTAAGACAGTAGACCAGTACACAAACTGTGGATGGCTATCTCTTTGTCCTGAGTACCAGCCGTCAAAGCTTCTTGGTTGATCTGTGGCCTCCAGATACGTTCTACATGCTTTCTTCTTCAAAATGAGTAGTGCGGCTGCTGTGACTTGGTGTGCGTGCCTGGCTTTACACAAGTTGGTTGCGTGGATTAGAGAATCGGCTGTACCCGCTGTACCGATGTTAGCCTTGGTTATGGCATTCGTCCATCCACTGCCGTCCATGAAATCACCAATTGTCTTGAGGGCAGCCATCTCTGTGTGCAGTGGCCCCAACATCATAACCAATTTATGTTCACCATAAAGTTCCGGATGACTCCACTGTATCCGCTTGCCAAGTGCAGAGTGGTTGATCCATCGTGAAGACTGGTACTTGCTCTGGATTATGGAGTTGTGTGGCAGCCTTTACAACTTTTATGACGTGAGTGATCATGGCAACCCAGAACTTCCATCACCAGCTGATTGTGGCTAGATGAAAACAGGGACTTCTTGGACCCCAATTTGGACCACAATACCACTGATACAGGAGGCATCTTCAGAGCTTACAAGCTGCCATTGTAAATCGGCCAGTAAAGGTAACTATAAATGCTACAGGGCAAATCTGCTCTGCACATCACTGTATGACTGCGATGGACAGTGCTTGTAGTAGTACGCGTCTGTGCGAGAGCCTCCACCTTTCAAGTGCCCACAATATTTTAAGGTAAAACTGCAAATGTGTGTAACTTTGATTAATGAATAACATGTCATTATTATCAGAGACCAATAAAACAGTATGTATCACTTGGAATTTAAATTTTACCTAAAATACTATGAGAGATTCAAGGAAATTGAAACACCATGGCATCCATCTTGAAATTAAAGATGACGGATGCCAATCTTTATGCAATTGATCCCATTGGATTCAGAGACCAATGTAATACTTCCCTAGGAGAAGATGTAAGCCTGGAGTAAAACATATGACGTGGCCAATAATTATAAGCGAGAACAGGAGGTATATAAGGTATAATTAACGGTGCGATCAATGGAATGGTGTAACTAATGGGAGGCCAGGTTGGTGGTCGGTTAACCCGGCAGCTACGGGTAGACTCTTAAGAGGTTTTACTGAGCGACTGCGGGGAGACTCTATAGATCCTGGTTTTTAAACGCATACCAAAACCGCGGGCTTTCAGCCAGGCGGCTACAAACTGGTGTGGGTGTAGTACCACTTGGCAACTCTCTATACCACCACCCAACACGCTCGGGTCGTGCGCGCTCAAGTAGTACACAAGCGCTTGTCATGGAGCCCACACATCCCTCACCATCGCGCCCTGATGACACAACCAGCCCTCCTTCTGGTGGTGTCAGCAGCCGTGGAATGCAGAGAGTGGCTACCAGAAAGCCTAACTACCTCTACTTCTACGAGAGTAGCTCCGAAGACGAGGTCCCGGCACATAAAGCACGTGCAGACAAGGGCATGACACGTGCCCAAAGGTCATTGTCCTTCAGGGACACCGCCACCACCACCCAGGCAGCTGCTACCACCACTACCACTGACGCACGAGGCCGCCCTGGGGCTGCAGGACGTGCGGGGGCCACTGGGAATAAAGGGAAGGGTACGGGTAAATAAACTATTCGTACCTCTGCCACTACCACCGTGCCACCACCACCATGAGCCGCCCCTGCCACCCCTGCCCCTGCCCCTGCCTGTACCCGTGCCCGTGGGAAGAAAGTGAAGGGCAAGGCGACAGGGACGACAATAATATTGCCTGCTTCGAGCACCTCTGCCCCACCCACCACTGCTGGTCCTGCCAACGCCGCCGCTGCCAATGCCGCCTCTGCCCCTGCCCCTGCCCGTGCCCGTGCCAGTGGGAAGAAAGTGAAGGGCAAGGCGACAGGGACAACAATATTATTGCCTTCTTCGAACACCTCTGCCCCACCCACCACTGCTGCCCCTGCCGACGCCGCCCGTGTTGGCCCTTCTGCCCCTGCCCACAGGACACCTGCGAGAGTGAGTCAGAGGAACTCCCTTACTCCATCAAAATACGACGCCCTGCAATTTCCTGATTCCCAGGATTGGTGACCACCAGGAATATGATGACGACGCCGACGCACGGGCATGTGAGTGGGGGGGGCGGCGTCAATAGTAAAAGTGACTCTGAGCAAGGTGGAGAAAATGTGGAGGGGCGTTCTTCGAGTGAGGAGGGCGAAGACAATGTGCTATACCGTGATCATGACAGTGATTTGTCTGAAGGTGACGCAGACATAGACTATGTTCCAATCCCTGACGCTAATATTCATACGTTTGTGTGGTCTGACGGGGCCGATTTTGTACCTGACTTGCACCAGTTTGATACTGGTAGGTCAGGTTCAACTGCTGACTGGCCCTGTGATGACAATTCAAACGAGATGGATTTCGTCCTCGCCTTTTTCGACTTGCAGCTAATGACGTACATTGTTGCCCAAACCAACGCCTACTACAGTTGGGTTAGGTGCAAAATGGACATAATTTCTCCATGAGCGAGAATACGAGGTTGGGTGGATACGACTGTCAAGGAATTCATGACGTTCTTTGCATTGTTGATGCTACTGCCTCTTTGCAAGAAGCATGTGCTTCAACATTATAACGACATCCATCAACATACCCATATTCCCCACCAAGCCCTCTATAACCCATCATCTCCAGACATCACCTTTTGCTCCCCAGAACTCGCCCCCACAACATCCTGGTGGGTGGTTAGAACCTTAGGCTCTGACCACCTTGCGATCATTATCACCACCAAAACCAGACTCACCCCAGCTTGCCACAGACACAATTACTCCAAGTATAAAAGAGCTAACTGGGAAGCATTTACAAATGAAACAGAACAACACTTCACAACTCTAAACAGCGTACCCATCACTAACATCAACAATGCTGTACACATACTCAATAAAACTATCAAAAACGCTGACAAGAAACACATTCCTAGAGGTAACAGAAAAAGACACAACCCCAACTTCACACCAGAAATTCAAAACCTCATCAGACAACGCGACATACTGGAACACTCCCCAGCACCCCACACACAAGACATCACACAACAAATCCAAGCACTCAACACCCAGACTAACAACAAAATGCAAGAACAACAAAAACTATTTTGGAATAACTTCCTACAAACACTTGATCACAAAAAAAATAAAAATAAAATCTACAAAACACTAAACAACATCACACTTTCCAACAGCAACACAACACAATCACATGCTGCAATCACAACAACAGACTCTACTCCATGTAAACAACAAGCAAACACTCTCATCAATCACTTCTCACATGTCAGCCACCTAAAACCCCACAAAGACGACCGACGTGTCATCTGACGTAAGAGACAATTCCCCACAGACCCTGATTATACACCCTTCACCAATCACCAGACAAAGCACATCATCAACAATCTCAAGCACTCACCCGCCTGTGGCCTAGACAGCATAAGCAACATACACCTCACACACCGGGGACCACAAGGCATACAAGCACTCACTAACATATCAAACTACAGTTACTCACACAACACAATACCAGGCATCTGGAAGCATGGTATTATCATCACATTCCCCAAACCCAACAAAGACCCCACGCTACCCTCCTCACACCTCCCCATCACACTCCTTTGCACCCCCTCCAAAGTTGTGGAACGCCTTGTACTACAACTAATTACACCCGACCTACCCCTAGCTCCAACACAACATGGCTTCAAGCCACTGCACTCCACAAACACTCTTCTCACAGACCTTACACAAAGAGCTTTTGACAGCATTAACTCAGCTAGACCACCACGCAGATCACTACTAGCCACACTCGACATTAGTAAAGCCTTCGATGCCATACCCCGCCACAAACAAACAAACAAAATCTACAACAGAGACATTCACAACAACACAAAAAGGTGGCTGGCCAACTTCCTAGCAGGCAGATGTGCACACGTATCCTTTTCCGGTCAGTCATCTAGAATCAGAAACTTTCCAAACGAAGTCCCACAAGGATCCGTCCTATCGCCCGCACTCTTCAATCTGTACATGCATGACCTAAAATAATATACCCAATACACCCCAAATAAACTTAGCCTCCTATACAGACGACATAACACTCACATGCACTCACCATGACCCAAACACAGCAACAGATCTCCTTCAACCCTATCTCAACACACTACATGGCTGGTGCACTACTAACAGACTTAATCTAGCCCCAGCCAAATCCACCGCAACCCTGCTCACAAGCTGGACAGGAGAACACGAATACATCCCTCGACTCACTATAAACAACACACCCCTAACACATACACACTCACCCAAAATCCTAGGAATAACATATGATACTCATATGACATTCAAACAACACATCACAAACACGAAAAAGAAACTGAAACCCAGACTTAACGCCCTCAGGTCACTTGCTCACACACAATTTGGACACAACAAAGAAACCACCACCACAGTTTATAAACAATACATAAGATCAGTGATGGAATACGCAAGCCCAGCCTGGGCTTCTAACCTAGCTGAAACACATCACAAGACCTTACAGACTATTCAAAACAAAGCCCTAAAAATCATTACAGGCTGCACAGCTACTATACCCACAGATCACCTACATCAAGAAACCAAAATCCTCAAAGTCAAAGACCATCTGGACATGAGAGGCACTCAATTTCTGGCAGCAGCCTCTATGTACCAAAACCACCCACTACACTACATGGCAACACACCCACAGACACCAAAACATATCAAAACAACACCCAGCACACGGTATCACACCCAAATACTGTCCTCTCTCCCTCTCTGCCCACCCCAAACCAACTTCCAGAAGCACATCCATACTCCTATCTCTCGCCGATCCATCCACTCACTCATAGACAACACGCAGCTGCAAGCACGACCTCTCGAAATCCATCCTTCCAAATCCTACCTTCCTCGCGAGGACAGAGTCCACCTGGCCAGGCTGAGATGTGGACACCATCCAGCTCTTCTGAGCTATCAGAAGAGACTGGATGACTCCGTCGTCGACACCTGCCGAGGATGTAACACAGCACCCCATACCATCAAACACATCATAGAAGACTGCATTTCATACAACCACTTACGCCAACAACACAATCTACACTCAATGAGAGCTCTGTGGGAAAGCCCAATCGCGGCCATGGCCTTCCTCAGGGATTCGGGGCTGTTCGGCCAGGCAGCTTAGGGAACAACAACAACAACAACAACATTATTGGAAGCACGACCCCCTCATCGCCACCCCAACTTTCAATAAGTACATCATTTGTGACAGATTTTTGTTGCTGCTTAGATTTATGCACTTTGCAGACAATGAAAATCCTAACAGGATTGACAGAATATGGAAAGTTCGGGAGGTGTTCACCATGTTGATGGCAAGGTACAAGAAATACTTTTACCCCTTCAACAACTTGGTGATTGATGAGAGTCTCGTGCTTTTCAAAGGTCGTCTTGTCTTCAAACAGTATATCCCCTTGAAGAGGCACAGGTTTGGAATCAAGCTCTTCGTGTTGTGTGACTGTGAGACCGGTATAGTGCTTGACATGATCGTTTATACAGGAACTGATATAGACGTGCCAAAAGTCGGTGCCTGTGACCCCATGGGCATGTCAGGGGCCATCGTAAAGAAAATGATGGCACTATACATGGGCCATGGACACTTATTGTACACCGATAATTGGTATACTTCTCATGCTCTCTGCCAGTTTCTTCATGACAACCAAACGGGGTCATGTGGGACTGTCAGAAAGACAAGAAAGCCCATGCCTAAGTTCGTCGATCAAATCACTCCACTTCTGGATCCCTCCTCCAGTGACACACCTTCTGAAGACGACCTGGCCCAAGAACACCGCGAGAGGAAGGAATGACGAAGGCGACGAAGGGGGCCCGGCAAGTACAACGGTCACGACAGTCCACACAGGTGCCCCGGTCGACTCTGGTAAAGTCCACTACCGCACCAACAAAACCATCGAAAAACCCAACATGGTAGTGAACTACACCAAAAACATGCGCCTAGTGGACAAGTCAGATTGTCAACTTGCAGGTGTTGAGTGTCTGAGGAAGACTGTGAAGTGGTATCACAAGCTCTTCCTCCACCTAGTCGACATAACGATGATCAACGCCTACAACATGTGGCTGGTAAAAAAAGACATGGCTCCAAACCCGAAACTAAAGTTTCGGGAGTTCATGTATAACGTCTCTTACCAACTCCTGGAAGAACATGGCACCCTCACTCAGAGGAATGTGGTCTGGCGTGGTGATCACATCCCAGACCGCATCCAGGTGGGGGTACAGAGACACTTTCCAGCCCACACGGAGCTCGTTGGCAATCGTCGAAAGCAGATAAAGTGTCACGTTTGCAGCAACACCACCAGGAGACCCACGGAAAATAGAAAAGTCACCTCCAAGTGCAACGAGTGCAAGGTTGCACTCTGCTTGGGTGACTGCTTCCGGGACTACCATATGCTGAAAAACTACTGAGTGCCGCCCCCCTGCCCTGGACTCGTGCCCTACCTGACCTGACCTGACCTGACCTACCTGATCACACTTTTATGTCACTAAACATTTATGTTACATCATCATTCACCAGAGTACAATGTTATCCATGTGATATTATGTTATATGTCTACTTTGTTTCTAATATAAATATTTGTGTATGTTATTAATTTTATTCTCTTGTTATTTCAACCTGAAATATACTGTATTGTATGGTAAAACAATAATTATATGTATAGTATCCTATGTTCTTCTTGCTTATAAAATAATAATGCAACCAAAAAAAAACAAGTTCATTTCACTGTATTCTTGCAATATGATATATTCTATGAATATTTCATATTGCTTGAATACAATGACATGGGCTTGTAAACAAAACAAATTATCAAATTTGTTCTAAACATTATAAGACCTTCCCCATAACCCCCTCCTGGATTCGAACTCACTGCCCTGGCCTACCTTCAGATTCACAGTCCATCACCTTACTGACTAGGCCACGGGAGCTCATACAATATATCACCGAAAACTTGCTCTGTACATTCGAGCTGTCACTTGGTACAAACAAAAAAGTTTATCCCACCAATTTACTTTCGTAAATTGATGGAATTATCAATCCTATGAATGAAGGCGGTGCTGGTTGGGGGGAGGGGCGTCGACGGACTGGTGACAGAGGTGCATGGGGGCGGTTCGTTCGTGGCCAACCCTTTGGGGATCACGGCGTCAGGCAATAGATAGATAGATCAATCCTATCATGCAAAGGTATATAAAACTATCTCTCTCAAAAATATATTTATTATACAACTATATTTGTATCAAAAATTGCCCCAACACTCTCCTCTCTGTGTGACACCAGTCTTATCACACAGTCACTCTGATAATCCTTCCCTTCACCTACCCACCCACCGTCTTTCTCTTACACTCTCGTATAACAGTGTTACTTATAATACAGCATGCATAAAATAACCTTCACAAATACATTTGTATTGTATAATCTTGTAAACAATGAGGACAACTGTGTTTGTGTCGAAAATTGCTGCACCATCCCTCTACTGTATATCTCGCCTTACGCGCGTATATTCGATTATATATAGTGATGCATATCATACAAAATACATCAAGTAAGTCTCGAATATACATTTCTATTGCATATTACTTGCAAATAAAATAATCCAACTGTTTCATATGGCAATCTGCCTACCCTCTAGCAAGCGTAATTGGACACCAGTCTAAATATAGCTCGCTTCGTTGACACACAGAGATTACTTCCCTCCCTCTCTATTCCCCTCCTGAAAGCTACTATATAGTATTGTTCTTTATTACTGTCAATGGCCTACTTATTGGTGTGCACTCTTCACATGTGTCTGATGCAATGTCTGCTTGCATAAATGCAAGTATGAAAGTCATCTATACGAGCGACATAGGCAAACATTTTATGTAAACCCGCCTCACTCTCTCCTCCCCCTTACCCCTGCCGTCTCTCGGGCAATAACAAACAGCTGTAGTAGGCCGGACTATAAGGGTGAGAATCTCGTGACATCCATGCCTCGGGCGCCTCCACCCTCCTACACTTCTCCCTTCTTCCCACCCACCTCTTCCTTCCCGCCTAAACACATTCATAATTCGCCTATATATCGCATAGTTGGTCTATATGTGGTATATTCCTTGTTATATGGGTCGCCTACATACGTACACGTACTTTATATAGCATGACAGTGCTGAAAATACGATATATACGTAATATTACAGCCAACACACCCTCCCCTCCCCTTCCTTCCCGCCTAAATTCAATCACCTCTTCGTTCCCGCCTCTAAACTCATTCATAATTCGCCTATATATCGCATATTTGGTCTATATGCGGCATATTCCTTGTTATATGGGTCGCCTACATACATACACTTACTTTATTATAGCATGAAAGTGCTCAAAATAGGATAAATACGCAATAATACGCCTAACCCACCCTCCCTTCCCTCTGGTTTTACCCCCTGGGCGTGCGGATATTCGCCCGGGAAATCTTGCCGCTCGATGACAATCTGACTGCGCGATGCCATTCGCGCCACATTTTTCAAC
>JBAKBP010031926.1:0-23804 GCA_037953745.1 Lithodes maja
GTTTCTGCCACCGACACCGCCCAGTTTCCCTTCGCCTCCTACCATGGAGGTTAAGCAATGGATGGATCAAACTCAGGATTCTGGCCCTCCAATGAAGAAAACTAAGGTTTCTGCCACCGACACCGCCAGTTTCCCTTCACCTCCTACCATGGAGGTTAAACAACCGATGGATCAAACTCAGGATTCTATCTCTCTGATGAAGAAAACTAACATTTCTGCCACCGATACCATCCCTTTCCCTATTATACCTCCAACTCCTGGATACCTGATAAATGAAACATTCAAGGTAATCAGCCTGACACCCCAGCAGGCTCGTAGGTGTGCATCCCAATTATTTTATGTTTGTACTCCTATTGGACTGCTACTCTTTTCACAAATTAATCCTCAGAGTAACATATCGTATAGGCGGTTGGTTCTCGCACTACGAGGGCGTCTACCACCAATACAAGAGCAGACATCTGAAACGGGACAACAAAACACCACCAAGATCTCGGTCATCACTTTGGAACAACAACTACAAGGGAAGAAGACCTCCTAATTCGCCTACCACCTACTACCTACCACTTACTCACACCGCCGTCACATATATAACACTAAAGTGAATTGGTCTTGTATAGTGGAGACATAAAACGGGATACATGTCATAGAATTACATCCCATAATTTTAAATGGAAGGATGAATCCAATAAGAAGCAATTAAATTTCTGAACAATATTTTCAGTATATATATGGTGTGGTATGATTGTATTCATAATATATTTTATTTAACTAGAAAACTCGTTTTTTCCTCCTTTGACTCCTCTTTATATATAGACTTTGTTTTGTACTCTCCCTAGATGACCTATGGTAGGGGGCTTGTGATATGAATATTAAATCGAGGACCTCAAACTTACTATTATGATATTGTAGTCTCCCAGAAACAATTGGCTGATAACTTGATACTCCTCAAGCCAGGACATCTTTGATGTAGTTAATGGTGGATGAAATTTGGAACAAACTTGATTTTTTTTTAAAGAGACACTGGTACTGGATATATTGGTTCGATGTAGTTATTGGTGGATGAAATTTGGAACAAACTTGATTTTTTAAAGAGACGTTGCGTAGGGGTTGGAACCTAATACACTATATTACTATTTTGTAGACATATTGTTTTCCTTATAAAACCCCGAATGTAGATTATTTTTTTTTCATTATTTATACAATTAGACCATGGCTGATTGTAATACTAGTTTACTCATTTTACCTAAACTTTTTTCATTAGAAAATAAAATATTAAACATTCTCGATAACCACCAACAGAAAATAAATGACTACATGACTCTTGAAGAGTCCCATCTTTTCAAGGCTATGACATTCTATCATAAAATAAAAAACATGGACGATAAAAGAATTACATTTCTTAACCTTTATTTTTTTAATCGAGCCCTTTTCAGAGGACTAGAATGTCAATTATATTTAACGTATTTTTTTGAAATATGTTTCTTTGAATTGTCAATGTTGGATATATTGGGACAGCATAATAATAATAATGATGATGATGCTAAGTGTAATGACATTAAACAACGAATAGCGCTCAAGTTTATTTTGGTGTCACATTTAGTTACAAATTGTAAATCAATCGAGTTCACCATTCACCAACAAAATCTCTTCATAAAACAATATGATACCATTTTGGATAAATCTGGATATAAATCTGAACTAGATGTATTATACAAGACCCAAATCCAATCACACTATGATAATAATGATGATCAAAATCCAATTTTTTCGCTCAATAACTCTACCAATTATGCTATCATCAACTCGGACCATTTTAAGCTTTCCACTCACAAGTTTGATTTCTCTTGGGATTCGCCAGAATTAAATGTTAATAATATACTAACCCGATATGAAGATGTAAATGGGGGGCAATTAGACTGTCCACTAAGCGAACACCACAAGATAATGGAAGGCTATGCTCAGTCCCTGGAATGGATTAAAGACCTAGTCGGAAGTCAAAATACTATAAATGAGCCAAATAATGAAGTTAAGGACATTGATAAATTAAATTTACATTTAAATTTACTATGTTATGTATCATCTGATTTGTTAATGTTAGATGTCATAAAACACATATAACGATGTCAGATTTAATAGACATGACCCTTTTCCGTTTTTCAACTATATACAATATGTTAAGTAAATGTATAACAATTATACATAAAAGTAATTGTAGTGATATTATTAAGATACATTTTAAAAATTATATCCTTGAACAATTGAATGTTTATACCTTTAAAATTCATGGTATTTATCATTACAAACACGCGACAACTAACACCACCAATACTAATACCGCTAAACCCATCAGGATACGGAACGGTAAAAAATTAACGGCCTCCGAGGTAAATTCCATAAAGTCTTGTCGATGCGAAGATGGAGAGTCGCATTCAGATTTGGGCGAAGATAATATTATGTCTATAGAGGCTCTTTACGCAAGAAAAACCCAAGAGTTAGGATGTTTGACTTTTGGTAATAGATTAGAATCTGATGTTTGTGAGCTTTACAATCCATTAACCCGGGAGCTGCGGGAAGACTCTTAAGAGTTCCCCCGGCGGACTGCGGGAAGACTCTCTGGAGTAACGCTTTTGAACGCGTACCAAAACCGCGCGTAAATAGTCAGACGGCTGAAAATTGGTGTGGATATAGTACTACGTGTCAACTCTCGATACCACCCCGCGAAACGCATTCCCCGCACTCGAGCAAGCACCACCGCGCCAGTAACCAAGCACTAGTCATGGAGCCCACACGTCCCTCACGCTCGCTCCCTGATGACACCACCAGCCCTCCTTCTGGTGGTGTTAGCTGCCGTGGAAGGCAGAGGGTGGCTGCCAAAGACCCTAGCTACCTGTACGACACGCCCTACAGCTCGGAGGACGAAACACCAGCACCCAAAGCACGGAAAACACGTGCAAGCAGGGCAATTGCACAGAGGTCATTGATCTTTCGTGACACTGCCACCACGACCCAGGCCACTGCAACAACCACTACCACCAGCACTACCATCACTGCCACCCCTGCCACCCCTGCCACCGGTACCAGCGACGCAGGAGGTCGCCCTAGGGCTGCAGAACCTGCGGGGGCAGGAAAAATTAAAGGCACGGGCGTAGGGAAAAGATCCCGTACGCCAGCCACAGTGCCCCTACCACCACCACCACCACCAGCCGCCGCCCCTGGCCCGGCTGCCGCCGCCGCCCCTGGCCCGACTGCCGCTGCCGCCCCTGCTGCCCCTGCCAGCGACGCAGGAGGCCGCCCTAGGGCTGCAAAACCTGCGGGGGCAGGAAAAATTAAAGGCACGGGCGTAGGGAAAAGATCCCGTACGCCAGCCACAGTGCCCCTACCACCACCACCACCACCACCAGCCGCCGCCCCTGGCCCGGCTGCCGCCGCCGCCCCTGGCCCAACTGCCGCTGCCGCCCCTGCTGCCCCTGCCAGCGACGCAGGAGGCCGCCCTAGGGCTGCAAAACCTGCGGGGGCAGGAAAAATTAAAGGCACGGGCGTAGGGAAAAGATCCCGTACGCCAGCCACAGTGCCCCGACCACCACCACCACCACCAGCCGCCGCCCCTGGCCCGGCTGCCGCTGCCGCCCCTGCTGCCCCTGCCGCCCCTGCTGCCCCTGCCGCCCCTGCCCAAGGAACAGAGAGAAGGGCGACAGGCACCACCATCATCTTCCCATCAAGGCCACGCACCACTGCTGCCCCTGCCGCCGCCTCGGCCGCCGCCTCTGCCGCCGCCCCTACCGCCGCCCCTGCTGTCCCTGTCCATCAGACACCCTCGCGTGGCAAAATTACCCGGAAAACTCTTACACCATCCAAATATGCCGCCATGCTGTTTGATGGTGATTTACAGGACATTGGCAGTCAAGGTTTTGACGACGAAGACCAAGCACGGGACCAAGGGTGGGGGGATTTGGGAGTGGACAGTGGGAGTGAGTCGGACGTCGGCGACGAAAACGAGGAAGGTTATCGTCTGACCAGTGAAGAGGAGGGTGATGATGATAATGTGCTGTATCGCGACCATGGAAGCGATATTTCAGACAATGAAGCAGACGCAGACGACATTCCGATCCCTGGCTTGCCTACGTTCGATTGGTCTGACGGGGTCAATTTTGTACCTGACGTGCCCCAGTTCAATCCTGGGTCGTCAGGTACAACTGACGACTGGCCCTGTGACGAGCACGCGAACGAAAGCGATTTCTTCCTCGCTTTTTTCGATTTTGAGGTAATGACGTTCATCGTTGCCCAAACAAACGCCTACTACAGGTGGGTGTTTGGTCGATTGGACGTCCTTTCTCCAAAAGCGAGAATACGAGGCTGGGTGGATACGACTGTTGAAGAATTTATGACGTTCTTTGCCTTGTTGTTCCTCATGCCTCTGATCAAGAAGCATGTGTTGCAACACTACTGGAAGCACGACCCTCTCATCGCAACCCCAACTTTCAATAAGTTCATGACTCGTGACAGATTTTTGTTGCTGCTAAGATTTATGCACTTTGCAGACAACGAAAATCCTAACAGGATTGACAGGATATGGAAAGTTCGGACTGTGTTCACCATGTTGTTGGATAGGTTTAGGAAATACTTTTACCCCTTCCTCAATTTGGTGATTGACGAGTCGCTCGTGCTCTTCAAAGGACGTCTTGTGTTCAAACAGTATATCCCCTTGAAAAGGCATAGGTTCGGAATCAAGCTCTTCGTTTTGTGTGACTGCGAAACTGGAATAGTGCTTGACATGATCGTGTATACAGGCACTGACATTGACATCCCGAAAGCCGCTGCCAATGACCCCATGGGCATGTCAGGTGCCATCGTCAGGAAAATGTTGGCACCTTACCTGGGCAAAGGCCACATCATCTACACTGACAACTGGTATACTTCTCCTGCTCTCTGCCAGTTTCTTCATGACAACCAAACGGGGTCATGTGGGACTGTCAGAAAGACAAGAAAGTTTATGCCCAAGTTCACAGGTGATGTCATTCCTCTGTCAGATGCCTCCTCCAGTGACACACCTTCAGAAGACGACCTGGCCCAGGAACACCGCGAGAGGCATGTTCGAAGAAGGCGACGAAAGGGGCTGAAGTACAAGCAGCTCGAAAAGTGTGGGAAAGTGATAGCCCTGAAGTGGAAGGACAAGCGAGACGTCCACCTGCTTTCCACCGTCCACACAGGTGCCCAAGTGGATTCTGGCAAAATCCACTACAGAACCAGGAAGACCATCTACAAGCCCGACATGGTAGTGGACTACACAAAGAACATGCGCCTGGTGGACAAGTCTGACTGTCAGCTGTCAGGCGTTGAGTGTCTGAGGAAGACTGTGAAGTGGTATCACAAGCTCTTCCTCCACCTAGTTGATATCACGATGCTCAACGCTTACAACTTGTGGTTGGTAAAGAAGGATATGTCCCCAAACCAGAAGCTGAAATTCCGGGAGTTCGTGTACAACGTCTCATACCAACTCCTGGAGAAGTATGGCACCACCACTCACAGACGTACGGCATGGCGTGGGGATCACGTTCCTGACCGAGTGCAGGTGGGTGTCCAAAGACACTACCTGATCGGCACCGAGGTGATTGGCACTCGTCACAGGCAGGTGCAGTGCGTCGTCTGCAGCTCCAGTGTCAGGAAACCCCATGTCCCAAAAAGAGTCACCTCAATGTGCGCAGAGTGCAAAGTTGCACTCTGCATGGGCGAGTGCTTCAGGGACTACCACACCTTCAAAAAATTTTGAGTGTCGCCCTGCCCCGCCCTGCCCTGCACTGCCCTGCACTGCCCTGCCCTGGACTCGCCCCCTGCTCAGCCCTGGACTCGCCCCCTGCTCAGCCCTGCCCTGGACTCGCCCCCTGCTCAGCCCTGCCCTGGACTCGCCCCCTGCTCAGCCCTGCCCTGGACTCGCCCCCTGCTCAGCCCTGCCCTGGACTCGCCCCCTGCTCAGCCCTGTCCTGGACTCGCGCCCTACCTTACCTGACCTGACCTAATTGATCACGCTACCTCATAATGTAACATATATATTATATAATGTATAAGTTCCAAAGATGTCCCTGTGATATAGCTTTTACATTATATAATTGTATGTTTCATTATTTAGTTTATAAGTTTCAAATATCTACATGTTATATGCCTTATTTTTTTATTATATCAATATATATGTTTGTTATTAGTCAAAGTCATGTGTATATAATTATTTTATTACCTCAAATGAATTGTACAAAAATATATATGTTTCAACAAATCCTGTCAAACCTACTAAGATAATAAAAAAAAAACAATAATAAAAAAAAAAACACAAGGTCATGTCATTGTATTCTTACAATATGATATATTCTATGAATATTTCATATTTATTGAATACAATGGCATGATCTTGTAAAAAAAAAAATTTATCAAAAATGTTCTAGACAATATAAAACCTTCCCCATAACCCCCTCCTGGATTGGATCCCACAACCCTAGCACACTTTCAGTTTACCAGTCCGCGACCTTACCAACCATGCCACAGGAGCTCATACCAAATATCACTCAAAACTTGGTGTCTACAATCGAAATGACAATATACAAAAAAAAATGAATTATCCCACCAATTTACGTTTGTAAATTGATGGGATTATCAATTATTTCATGCCAAGGTTTATGAAAGTTTGTCTCTGTCAAGAATTAGTAATTATATAACTTTATTCTGTCCAAAATTGCCAAAACATTCAGCAAAATTGCCCCTCTCAGTGCGACTCCACTCATTTTCACACGGTCAAGCGGTGACCCTTGTCGCTCCCTAGCTACACCAGCCACAGCAGCTCTGTCTGGGAAAAAAATTTGTATAAATACAATAATGGATAAAATACTCTTCACAAATACATTTGTATTGTATAATATTGTAAATCAAAAAGAATAATAACTGTGTGGGTGTCGTAAATTGCTCAACCAGCTTTCTTATGTCTCGCCTACGCGCGTATATTGGATTATACATAGTCATGACTGTCATACAAATAATTGCAGTAGGTCTCGAATGTACATTTAGATTGCATATTACTTGGAAATAAATAAGTAAACGTTTCTCTGGTGGCAATCTACCCTTTCGCAAGTGTAAGGAGACACCATTCTATATTTAGCCCTTTATCGCAAAAGGCAATCTGCACGTGTTTACTGACCACCGTCGCTGGTGCTCTATAATATAGTAGTTTATTGACAGTCAATGGCCTACATGTTTCTGTGGTACTTCACATGTGTCTAAAATGCAATGTCTGCTTGCATAAAAATGCAATTCTGAAGTCCATTTATACGTACAACATACGCATGTCTCAGTTTCTATCTATCTCTCTCTCTCTCTCTCTCCATTCCTGACTCATGTTATTGTAAAACTCTTGGTGGCAAGAAACACCAGACACCTGGAAGACAAGGTTCAAAATCCCAAGCATCCATACGCCTCGAGCGCCTTCACACTTGTCACACAGCTGGTTATCTATCTACAGATCTGCCTGCCTTTCCTCCCTTGACGACTCACTCACTCCCTCCCTGCACCCCTGCATGCCTCCCTCCCTCCCTCCCACACACCCACCCCCAACCCACCCTTTCAGGCTTCCGTGTGCTAGAAACACATTCACAATTTGCGTAAATATCGCATCAATTGAGCTATATGCGGTATATTCCTTGTTATATGGGACGCCTACATACGTACACGTCTTTATTATAGCATGACAGTGCTCTAAATACAAGATTTACGTGATATGTATGGCGTAACACACCCTCTCCCCCTTTCATTCCCAGCACAGCTCACTCACACCTTGGTTCACGCATAGAAACTCTTTGATAATGTGCGTAAATATCGCATAAATTGGTCAATATGCGGTATATATTTTGATATATGGCACGTATACATACGTACAAGTCTGTATTATAGCATGACAGTGCTCTACGTACAAGATATACGTGATATGTATGGCGTAAACCACACTCTCAGCTCATAAATTACCGCCAAACCTCCAACACATGTCATTCCCGCCTAAAAATTCTCTTATAATTCCCTTATATATTGCAATTTTTGGTCACTATGAGGCATATTCATTGTTATATGGGTGGCCTACACACGTATACATACTCTACATAGCCTAAAAGGGCTCAAAAATGGACATATACGTGATAATACGCGGTAACCCACCCCCTCCTCCCTCTCCTTCTATCCCCTGTGCGCGTAAATATTCGGCAGGAAAATCTCGCCGCTCGATGACAATCTAGCCGCGCGGTGCCATTCGCTCCACATTTTTCAACTACGGACCGTTCCCCCACCCCCCCCAGACATTTTTTGGGGGGTCAAATTTATATGGGCCGATGCCCGCAAACATTCCCTACACGATGAGGTACTTTTTATCGAAATTTGCAATAGGTCCCCAAATCATCATAGGTGCGCACAGTCTTACCCTGTAGAAAACCCCCTGTGCGCCGCGGAGAGGTTAACGGATCCCACTTCGTTAATGGGGGATGACATGTCTAAAAATACAGAGGTAGGACAGAAAAATATAATCTACATAACACCAACCCTCTATGCGGAGGTACCCCATTCCCTAAGACATTTAATACAGAAAAATAAGTCTCACATGTTTATCGTGTTAAAAATAGGCATACTCATATTTAGACTATTTAATTTAGAAGATGAATTTCTAAAAAGCGTGGAAACATTATTACTAACCAAATATGATACTAATAAACTTGAAAAAAATCACATTAATGATTTATATAGTGTGTTGAGTGAAACAGATATATCAAATCATATATTCATATATTTAAATAAGCTATTCGGAGTTGACACTATACAATGTATTCGTCACGCGCAATATACAACCTCCACGGGTAAGAATGTTAAATACATTGCTTTAGGAAACGGAATTACATTTCAAAAGCTGGTTTACATTATGCATTTTCTGCTTAGGGAAACTCAAAATATTATAGAAAACGCCTACCATTTTCAATTGAGTTCTGAAAACCATAAACGTTTGTTTCGTGTGGTATATAAAAACTCTATGGGAGGTGGGGTGGAGGATACAAGTCAATATGTTACCAATCAATGTCATTGTTTCTGTCATCTCGTCAAAAAAATAGTAAAAAGAAAATATAATAATATAGTAAATAGTTCTATATTAAAAAAACAAAATAACATGTTTTATAGAATGCCCATGTTGCTTTTCACTCATGGGAATGGTAGATATAGTCGGAATAATTTTACCACCCATTTCGTACCATCAATGTCCACTCTACAAACAATATACCCTAATGAAGATCCACAAATTTTAACCCAGCATTTCGTGTACTTATCCTCACTAAAATGTCAAATGGGTCACAATAATAGATATTTCTTAACCCCCAATAAACCTCACAAAATATTCCCAGCAAAAAGAAGGGTGGTTAGAGGATCGGTCAAGAAAAAATATATGAAGTGGCAAGTTAATTCTAGTATTATATTGAGATGTAAAATTTTACAATACTCACATATAACACCAACAAATATACCATTAAACGAAATGGAACAAAGGGAATGCTCTTTTCCACTCTTTAATTTACATATACCGATAATTTCGGCAATCTAACCAAACCTTTATAAGTACCAATATGTGGTACTTAAAACCAGAAAACTAGTTTCTCATTTTATTTCAACGACCGGTAAAAACCATTTGTCCGTTAAAGGGTTAACATGTTAAATTTCCTACTACGTCTATGTCGACGCTTGACTCTGGTGGTGGGGGGGGTGATATCGTCTCCGGTGATGGTACTGACGGCGGCGCTGGTATTGGTGGCAATATTATCATCCTCAGAATCGTAAGAGATGGTGGTGTAGGCGTTGCCACTAATATCCTCAAAACCAACTCCGGCGCTGGTATTGACGTCCGCGCTGGTATTGGTGGCAATATTATCATCCTCAGAATCGTGAGAGATGGTGGTGTCGGCGTTGCCACTAATATCCTCAGAATCGTCTCCGGTGCTGGTATTGACGTTAACAAAGGAATTTATATTGGTGGTGGGTTCCGGGATGATATCGTCTCCGGTGATGGTACTGACGGCGGCGCTGGTACTGACGGCAATATTATTATCCTCAGAATCGTGAGAGATGGTGGTGTCGGCGTTGCCACTAATATCCTCAAAACCAACTCCGGCGCTGGTATTGACGTCGGCGTTGGTAGATTTGGTGGTGGGACTCGTCATTATTTTCGGAGTGTTAGAATTTAACCAATTAATAAAGGAATTTTTATTGGTGGTAGATTTCGGGATGTTGCTGTCGGTGGTAGAAATATCCTCCGTGGCAATATCATCCCCAGAATTGTCTCCGGTGGTGGTGTCGGCGTTAACATTGTCTCCAGTGGCGTTGGTGGTAGAATATTGGGTGTTTGGAGTGGACCAGAGACTTATATTGGTGTTGAGAATTGTTTCCTCCTGCTGAATGGTGGTGGTGTTGGTGGGAGAAATCCAATTAGGAAACGTAGTATCAATGGCGGGTGTATCTGTCGCTTCGTTATCTTTAGTTTCATTTAATATTGGTGTCATATGAGACTCGGAAGCGTCAATGGTCTTATTCTTGGTTTCGGGCACATTATTATTATCTTTATACGATAAAACAACTAACCAACATATGCCTGTTATAAACAAAACTGAAATGGTAATAATTATTACCCATGCCATGTGATTATCATCTTCGGAAGCATGATTGATGACCGAGTCATCATATATGAAATCCATTTTGTTATTATATCTACCCATGAAAAAATATTTATGATGGAGGTTATGGGAAGGGTAATATATATATATATATATTATATATACAAAAATTATCCACTCCAAAAAAATTGATTCCCTATTAAGAAATATAAATAATATAACAACGTCAATAGTTAATGTATGTATTCAATTAAGGATTGAGGTCGAACATGACCCAAAATTTATAGTACATAATGTTTTCAAAATAAAAAATGTAGGGAAGGTATTGTCTCATAGAGATATTAAAATGTTGTCCAGAGCCCATAAAATAAGTACAGATAAAATTAACGAGGTAATGATAGCGGCCCGGGGTCTGTCAAAGAAAGTGTATTTTCCCTATATTGATAGAGATCTTTACCACGAAAATGCACAGGGATATTTCCAGTCACAGTTTATAGCCATAAGACAGTCCACATACCATCCCAAGAATACATGTCTCATCTTCACAAATGGTATTGTAATGTGTGTGGGTATAAAGGGGGATATTAAAACCTCTATTGAAAACAACATACAAAAAATCTCTAATGTGATACAAGCGCCTATTTTTATTAACGAGAGTTGTATCGTCAATATTGTCGTTAGTTTCAGATTACCCTTCCACTTGGATTTTTTGAAACTCAAATATTTTTTAGATTCTCACGGAATCACCTACAACAACAATAATAATACATTTTCGGGTTTTTTTATCAAGATATTGATACCCATTAAACCCCTATCGGGCCAAACGCTGTATGAGTTTTACGAGCGAATGTTACCCGTGACCCATGATAATTATCGAGTGATAACCCTATTGCTTTTCGAAAATGGAGTTTGCTCTCTCCTCGGTAATCAAAGTGTACAAGATTGGCAGATTCAACCCAACGTATTAATGGGCCTTTTTATAAATTTCAGTCATGGTAGGCAAGCCATATCCGAGGGTGAGATAGAACATGTAGTATCCTATTTCGACTTTAAACCACTTGAATGGTATTGTAAAATTTTTTTTTTTATAAAAAATCATACATTGAGAATGAATATTCCCTCTCAATTCTGCAATACCGAGTTTGAACAATCGATCCTATTTTTGAGAAGACACAATTATCCCGACTCATTCATTGATAATGACAATCCTAGTAATTATTCTAGTACAAATTTAATTAAAGATGGTTCAATGAAAATAATAAATCACGATAAAGGGAATAAGATAGTGATGGTTTCGCATGATTTTGTGAAACGCATGGGGGCCAACAATCCTGGAAACCCCGAGCGCCATTGTGGATCATACCGGGCTAGATATAAGGAGATTAATGATAGGCGAGAGTTTTCTCAACGAAACCTAATTAAAAGACTTTGTACTTTAATAAATGGAAAAAATAATATAGCAACCGTAAATAAATATTGTTGCAATTGTAACCTTTAGCGTGTTCTCTGTCTAGCAGGGCTCTTCTTCGCTATCTTCGGTACTTCCTTTTAGTTCTCCTCACATTTGTATATTAAAATTGGGGGTTGGTAAATCATGGGCTGGTGGTGGTTTAGATATGGTTGGCATGGCCAAATTAAACTTCGATTTGCCGCCACACTTGGATAAATATAATTCCTTCATGAGGATTGGCTTCAATATAAACTCCACTTCATTTCGCCTATTTACTTTTTTTGAATTATTCATAAATTCAACAACCGCATTGGCAGCTTGCTTTACAGATTCCATTACATTGTATCGCTGTTGTTCTTGGCATTGGGTAGACATAATGACCTTTTAAGAACGCTGACTGGAACCTGCTATTTATATGTTTTTCTCTTCCTGTTAATAAATCCCCATTTCACCCAAAAATATATATTTTTTTTCTATTTACAGTATTATATTGTTTTGTATATTATAAAACTTTCTATTTAACATATGTGATACCATTAATGATGGCCCGGGGTCCAGCTCCATTTCGGCCAATGAAGTTAAATCCTCAATAATTTCCGAGATATTTTGTGTTTTTTCCAGATTTTTAATAGCCATTCGTATATTTTTATTCAAGTCTTTATTGTTATTTATCTTTGTGGTATCCTGTGATAATATAGATGGAGCTTCTTTTAATATTTCCTTAATTAATGCCACCATAGTAATCAATATTCCCAAGTAATAAAATTTTTGGGAACGTATAGTATCGTATTCCATATCAGAAGATAGTATAGTTTCAAATATTAAGAGGTCGAGGTGAGACATGTTCAACCGATCATTCTTAGTCAATAGGGCAAATAAAGTATAATAGGGTCCATTTATAATGGCATCCTGATTTTCCGATTCATTTTTTCCAACTACATTTTTGGATATGGCATTTAGTGAGATATGCGGTCGTTCCCAGAATTGATGATATGGACAGTCATTCTTGTCAAATTTTGGTTTACGTAGCACATCTGTGATAATATAACTGGCCAATAAACCTAGATAATGATCGTCAATACATTTATCATTCTTTTCGTCACGGACAAAAAAGTTTCCGTAACACAATTCTTTCCAGATTGATTCACAGACATGCATTCTGTTAACATACACAACCCCTTTACTGCGTAGGGTCTTACTATACTGAGTAGTTTTATACACACGTTTTCCTTCGTTAATCCATCCGTATTGGAAATAGTATTTCTTAGCGGCCGAATTTAGGCCTTTCATATCTATTTGTGTGGGAATGTTCGGGTATATAGTTTGCATGTATTTTAATACACACTGACGTTTATCCTCGGTGGACAAGTTAGTCTGTAGAGCAATTTTTTCGAGATTAATAAAAATATTGGAAAGATTATGAAAGAAAGATTGGTACCCCAATGTTGAAATAAAAGTTGAAAAATTACTATCATTGTCTCCCTTTATAAAATCCCACAGTTTATTTTGTATCAAATTAAACAGGAGGGACGTTGATGTTCCCACCATGGTCCGATCTCTAACGAATATATGTTGATAACCACACAGGGCTATAAAACCACAAATATACATGAGCAGACTCTGAGTCGGGGCCGTTTCTAAATTCATACGGAGAAAAGCCTCTTTCAAATTAACCGTTACCATATTCCCGGTGCACCCGTGGGTCAAACAGGATTCGTAATATTTGGGTTGGGTGTGGTTCACAAATTGAGAAATACAATGTAGTATATATTCCGGCGCGATTCCCCCTTGTAAAAATGTATAATACTTTCGGCAGCTACAGTTTTTGAAGGCGGGTGCCGCACCGACACTAGCACTATCCACACATGTGCCCTCGCACACAAAGAACGGGACCTGTTCCGCAACATGAAAATATTTGAACACTAAACATTTTAAACATTAAATTTAGCAATTCATCATTATCAATGTCATTTTTATTATTGTTGGTCATGGTTGATATCAGGGTGGCGATATTATCCATCTTCATTTTTTTAGAGCGGGGTTGTTCGTCGCCATTATTATGACCCCTGAATAGAATGGACAATAGGGATTGTTCGATTCTTCCCCGTTCAATGAAACCCTTTAGGACAGTGGCAATTTCTTGTAATTCTTGATGGTTAAACCTATCGACATTATTAATAGAGACTATATGAATATCACCCAGTGAAAAGGTACTCGGATAGGTGGACATTCTCTACCCGAAACATACTACATACATAATGTTTTTATTATCCCATTAGCGGGCAAATATTATTTTAACCCTTTAACGAGCAAAAAGTTATGTATACAATTTATACACTTGCTGTTTTGAACAAAATACTTTTCGTACCCTATCTCTGGTACATGGACTCTGAAAAAAGACCAGGACTACGAGTCTTTAAATTTATAATATCTCTCCTTTTAATGAGAACATCGTCGATCTCATATAGACCGTCCGGTAATCGTGAGCAGGGATTACACAAAACTATTTCCCCCATTGCATTCAAATGGTAAAACATTCCCATATTCTTGGCTTTATGTATGAGGGGTTTCATACCCAGTAGAGGTATATTTAGTATGGTCTCTCCTCGACCCAATGTCACCCGCATTTCCAATGGGTCACCCGCCTCTTCTGTCAGGGGTGGACAGGCGAGCAAATGTTGGTGCCTTTCGCAACCACAGAGGGTCTTTTGTATATTATTCTTAAATGCATTTTCATTACCCAAATCCCCCCATATATTAATAAATATTGCTTTGTGGTTTGTGCATAATTATTCCCTCAATAAATGGCTCTTCAGAGGGAGGAGGATTTTTTTGTTTTTGTTGATTCCACAATATATCTAAATCATTTTGACGTAAATTATAATTTTTATTAATTACCAAGGCATTGGGTAAAATCAAAGCATCGTGAATACTTCCCGACTTCCTACAATCAAAATTGTCAAAATAATCCATTATCGAATCAGAAAAAAATTTAACATCTTTATTTAAAAACGTAATGGGATTCCGATATATATAATTATTTAATATTTTAATCAGACATAAAATATATAATAATATTACTAACCAAATAACCGTATTTTAACGGACAGGGATATTTGCGATAGGGTTGAAATTTGAACGCTTTAGCGGAATGTTTCACAACACTGTGACCAACTGGCTTTTTGTAGTATATTGACCATATTTTAAATATATTTATATAGAGGGCTTCGGTTGACTAACCATGCGGAACCGTCACCTTCATCACAAGAAGAAGAAGGAAAAACGACGGGCCCCAAGAGTACGGCTGAAATTACCATTGTATCATTGGTGTGGATCCCGGGTGAAAGAACATTGCCATTTGTGTAGAGTTGGACCCAAAAACTTGGAAAAATTACAAAAAAAGACGAGACTGACCCACCGCTGATGAAGACAGATAACGCTGCCACCACCAGAAACTTTCCCTGGATTCATCTACGTTGTCATTGTCGTCTACACTATAAAGAGGAGTCAAGGTGGAAATAAAACAAGTTTTTTTAGGTAAAGTATATTGTAAACAATTACACCACAATGCATGTGATGGAGATGTGAATAGTACGACTCTAAATAAAAAAAAGTTGTATTTATATAACCCGAAGCGGCCAAATAATGCTAGCCGGGTGATTTATTTATCCGCTACTTAAAGGTTACGTAAAATACAGTGCCTGTTGGGGACTTAAACTATCTCGTATATAGTCTTTTATCTTATGTTCGGCATTGACCAGTAATTTCATATGATTCAAAGATTCCTCTTTTCGTTTCAATAATATATTCCAATAATTAAATTCCGATGTATAATTTATATATAATTTATTATATATAAAATGTATCATTCGCACCCATCTTTGAAAATTTGAATTAATCAACCAAAAATTGGGAACTATACTGCCAAGTCTCGGTTCGATGGTTGAATCGAGGATAATATCCACCGACCTGATCATATCTCCATGAGTGCAATGGATAGCCTTCTGCAATGCAACATCAAGCATGGATGAACTCTCTTCTAAATTATGACGAAGGTTTGGTAAAGAACCTATGTATATTATCTTTGATAAAACACTATGTAAAATAAAATTAAGTAGAATATGTGAAATAAAATATACCTCGTGCGATATCATTATATGAAAGGTGGTGATAGTCTGGGTAGATGGAAAATCGGTGGCTTTCATGCTCTCCTCCTCGGACACGAAGGCTGATAAATCGCCACCCTTACGATAATCTTCGAGAAATTTATCAAATATACTCCTCGCATACTCATCCTCCGAGGTAAAAATATAAATACATTTCTTTAATTGAAAATATAGAAAATTAATTAGACGTTCGTCGTTTGTGATGGATGAGGGTAGGGCGTTTTTTTTTATTAAACTTCGTCTGCTTTTTGATACAAGGGAGGAATTCAAATAGCCCTCTTCCCTCAGAATATAGATACTCTTATCATCATCCTCAATGGGATACATACCCAAATCAAAATTATATCTATCCATGTCATTACGCAGGCGAGGACAACCACATGTATCATTATCGTCAACAATAATCACTTTAAAATTATGAATGGGTATAGTGATCCTCACTGGATCTTTTCTCCACAATCTTGCCATAGTTTTTAGAGCAATTATCCGCTCTTCGAGACTGGTGATGGAGGATAAATTTGTCCAGAGTCGGTGGTCTTCCTGGTATAGCTCTTTTACCACCGAACACTCACTCAGTACCGAGAAGGGTCTGACATAAAACCATAAGAGGGGGATATCATTACCCAACACTCGACATATCCCCCAAGGTTTCCAGATGGATATAAAACAATCCAACTCGAATTGAGTATGGCCTTCCATGGAGCAGCAATTGAGTCGCATACTTTCGGCGATCCTACCACAACGAGAGCTCTTCCAGAGATTGTTTAGAAAAAAAAATGACACAATCTCGTCGAATATGGCATATCGCTCGGGAATATTCGCCACGGTAATCACCAAAAGTCGTATTTTTTCTATAAAGAGAAAATCTTTGGTGAATTCGATACCCTCATGTTCAAACAAAATTCTCTTCAAATTGGCCGTAAAAATGGACCAAGTCTTGACATTCTGGATGGTCATATTGAGTCCTATACCCCGCGCCCCTCTTTGTGGAAAAAGTACGGCATGTTTCGCAAAATAGGATTTTCGTGGGTCGTCTTGGAGGATGAGATCCCCTCCACCTCGACTTTCCAACAATTCATGATTAAAAAAAATAAAACAAACCCCATTGGTGGGAATGGTGGGTTTTATAAACACTTCACAGCTTTCTTTGTAACTTTTTATATTACAGGTGTTACACATATAAAATACATATATATACTTTAAATCTGAACATAAACATGTGTAATTGTCATGATTAGAACAATGGAATAATTTCAGAGACCCCCAAAAAGTATCCGCTCCGCGCCCGATACTGACACGATTCAACGCTGGTAGCCTATTATTGCGTATTTCAATTTAAAAAAAAACTTTTGGTTAGGCTATCGCCCCTGGAAGCCTAATTCTGCGTATCTCAACATTTTTGTTTTCGGTTAGGCTATCACCCCTGATAACCTATTTCTGCGTATTTCAGCATATTTGTTTTCGGTTGAAGTGATTGAAGTGTTTTTAAAGTGAGTGAAGTGTTTTAAAGTGAGTGAATTGTTTTTTAAGTGAGTGAAGTGATCTGAAGAAAGTGACTGTCACCATGCCTCGCGCTTGTGCGAACTGCGCCGGTAGGTTTGGTGAGTCCATGTTTGCTACTATCGATCTTCAAGACTGCCGGCTCTGCCAGCAACGAGAGAATTTTACAGTGAAATTAGACGAAGCCTACAACAAGATCAACGTCCTCACCATGAAGCTGGAATCACTCCAAGAGTTTGTAACACTCAACGTTGGAGTACCACAAACTTCAATTGTCACCGCAACTCCAGCAGCCACCAACGCCCCAACGTCAACTGCCAACAATTCAACGCCTACAGTAGCCACTTCAGCTGATGTATCCGATACTCAAGATACAAATAGTGACTCTCTTCCCCCTCAAGACAACTTCCGTGTCGTGAGGAACAACGTTTGCCCCAAGACCAGGAAACACATACCGATTACCGAGTGTCAAAACCGTTTCCAGATACTCGCAGACTCAGATGACGAAGAGGAAATAGAAGAAGTCCGGCTCGTGGGAGACTCGATGATACGTGGTCAGCTCACAGAGTTTTGCGCCAGGGCACCTAAGACCAGGAAGCGTTTTTGTATCCCTGGTGGTGGTGTGGATGACGTAGTTGCAGCAGTTGACGAAGTATCAAAGCTGGCCCCTGCTAATACAATGTACGTCATCCATGTTGGATCCAACGATGTGCAGCGAACCCGGTCGGAAGATTTGCTTTTAAAGTACCAGCAGCTGATCAAGTCGTTTAAGGAGAAGTCATCAAGGATCATCGTCTCAGGAATCGTCCCCCGGCTCGGTGTAGAGAGCCGATTTTACAACATAGCCACCAGCACAAATCGTTGTCTAGCAAACCTCTGCAGGAAGGAGAACGTGGGATTCGTCGACACCTGGGACAATTTCTACTTCGATGACTATTTGTTTTCGGACGATGGAGTTCATCTGAACCAGGTGGGAGCAGCACGTTTTGGGCGTCTTCTCAACGATGCGGTGAAGGATTTTCGGAGAAGAAATCGACTCAGCACAGGACAACCAGGAAGGAGGACCGAAGACAGCGAGGACGGCAACCTACAAAGGAATTAAATACTAATCCGTCAAGAACCGCGAATTTGGATAAATCTCCACCAACACGACCCAAATTCAAAACCGTCAGGGATAACGACCGAGGACCGAGGACAGCCATGAATGTAAATGTAGATCCGACCAGAACCAAAAATTCGATGAAAAAACGTAATGCGAGTTCTAAAACCGCAACTTTAAAGGTTTTCTATGCAAACGCTCGTAGCATACGCAATAAATTTTCAGATTTAGAGGAACTAGTGTTTACAGAAAATTATGATGTGATTGGCATAACAGAATCTTGGCTCAATACAGAAGATAGAGACTTTTTAGCAGAGTATTCACTTCCCGGTTATGTAATGTTTGAGAACAGCCGAATAAATAAAAATGGAGGTGGCGTTTTATTTTATATCAAAGAAAGTCTTAACCCGACCCTCGTGTCAAAACCTCAAATTGTGAACGTCGACACATCTTTTGTGCTAATAAAGAATAATAAAGGTACAAAAATAATACTTGCGTTAATATACAGACCTCCAGCTCAATCAGTGCAAACTGACCGAGAAATTTACGAACAAATTGCAGATGTAAGTAACTCACAAGATACCGTAATTTTTGGCGACTTTAATTTACCTGTGACCAAGTGGGGCGATACTCTTACTTCACACTCCGGACATGACTTGTATACGAACTTGCAAGAGAGTTCGCTTTATCAATTTGTTCGAACGCCGACCCGTGGTAATAACGTTCTTGACATTGTACTTGCAACAAAAGAAGAATTGATAGAGAATTTGAATGTTGGTGATGAATTCAGTAACAGCGACCATCGTACGATAACTTTCACTTTCAAGTTTACTAGTAACGAACCAAATAGTAGCATCGAAAAAGTCCCTAATTTCAAGAAAGCAAACTTCCATAAACTTAGAGCTATGTTTAAAGAAACTGACTGGAGCTTTTTAATTAACAATAACGACATAAATACATCTTGGAAGTTATTCGAAACCACTTACCTAAAAGCAGTGCAAGACTGCATACCATCGAAAATACGGCGTCCAGGCCATAATAATAAGCCCAAATGGTGGAATAAAGATATTTCAAACTGCCTGCTTGCTAAAAAATTTGCTAATGATAGATTAAAATCCTCACAAAATGACGAAGAACGGGTGAAATTTGTAGAGCTACGACGCAAAGCCAAAAAGTTAATTAAGCAAAGTAAAAAGACCTTAGAGTTACATATTGCGAATCAAAGTAAAACAAACCCGAAAGAATTCTATAGTTATATCAGAAAGAAAAAAGTAGTTACTTCAACTGTTGGACCGTTAGTCGATGAAAAAGGAGAATACACCAAAGACGAAGTACAAATGAGTAATGCCCTCAATACCTTCTTTGCATCAGTTTTTACAACCGAAGACCTCAGTGATATCCCTACACCATCGCCGATTCAGATTGATAATTCAGATGTTCTAAGCAATATCACCGTTACAGAGAGAGAAGTATTGAATTGTTTAGATAAACTCAAAGTAAATAAAACGCCAGGACCTGATACAATCTCGCCTAGAGTTCTAAAGGAAGCTAAGAATGAGCTCTCCAAACCACTGACATTACTATTCAATAAATCCTTGCCGTCTGGAACTATGCCTGATCAGTGGAAGCTAGCCAACGTAACACCGATATTCAAAAAAGGCAGCAAATCCCTACCCAGTAACTATCGTCCAATTAGCTTAACCTCAGTTGTATGTAAAATGCTAGAAACGGTCATACGAGACAGACTCGTAAATCACTTAGAGGAAAATAACATACTTAAAGATACTCAACACGGCTTTCGTAAAAAACGTTCCTGTTTAACAAACCTCTTAGACTTCTTCCACGATATCCTCAACCTCTACGATGAGAGTAAAGCTGTAGATATTATATACCTTGATTTTCAAAAGGCCTTTGACAAAGTTCCCCACAAACGTTTACTGCTAAAACTAAAAGCGCATGGAATACAAGACGGTGTGTTGAAATGGATAGAAAATTGGCTCAACAACAGAAAGCAAAGAGTAGTCATAAACGGTAAGGCATCTAAATGGACCAATGTAAGTAGCGGGGTACCCCAGGGATCGGTACTAGGACCAATTCTCTTTCTAATTTACATCAACGACATAGATGAGGGTCTCACCTGCACAATCTCAAAATTTGCTGACGATACAAAAATTGCAAATAGCGTACTCTCAAAAGAACAAGTTGACGATATGCAACACAATCTAGATAAATTGTCATGTTGGGCCCAAATTTGGCAAATGAGTTTCAATGCGGATAAATGTAAAGTACTACATGTCGGATACCTAAATGAGAAAGCAAACTATTCGATGAATGGCACTCAGCTTAAGAATGTAAACAGAGAAACTGATCTGGGAGTAACAATATCGAGTAACCTAAAACCGAGTCAACAATGTTCAGAAGTTGTTAAGAAGGCAAACAAAATAATTGGCTTTATAGGCAGGTCATTTGAGCATAAATCCAAAGAAGTTATCCTAACCCTTTACAATTCCTTAGTCCGCCCTCTTCTGGAATACTGCGTTCAATCCTGGTGCCCTTATTACCAAAAAGATATAAACAAGCTAGAACGAGTTCAACGTAGAGTTACCAAAATGATACCTAGCCTAAAGAACAAACCATACGAAGAGCGTCTTAGAGAATTAAATCTATTTCCTTTAACCCAGCGCAGATTAAGAGGCGACTTAATTCAAGTGTTCAAAATCATCAAAGGCATCGACAATATGAACTGTAGTAAGTACTTCACTATCGACCAATCTAATTACACACGGGGAAACGGTTGCAAAATTATTGGTAAATCTTTTAACTCGCACGAATCTAAGAATTTCTTCTTCAATCGAGTTGTCAACTTGTGGAATGGGCTTCCCCGAAACGTTATAGACTGCAGCACCGTTGATTCATTTAAATTCCGCCTAGACAAATATCTCGCATCAAACCCGCGACTGACTGCGTTTGTAAATGAATAACTTTATCCTCCCCTCAGTTACTAACCCATATGTCCCCTACTAACTTCCTAGTCCTGCCACGTTAGTGGCAGGGCAGTAGTTCCCTTTCCAATGTTCCCTTACCCACTCTAAACCACTGTTTGGACACTTGATCCTCAGTGTTTTGGAGGACAAGCAGCCTAGAAGGGTCACTAGATCTGTTGTTGCTTGATTTCCTTTGTACTCCTTTGACACTGACATCCAAACCGACATCTTCGGTACAATTATCGTTCAAGACAAACACATCCCGCGCCGAAAGACTCGGAGTATCCTTTCTATAACCCTGCCGAAAATAACCGCGATAAATCGGACCCTGAATAACTATTTTTATTTTAGAAGACTCTGTGACGCCCAGTGCGTGGCAACGCAACCTGATTGTACTCCTTGGTACTCCACTGTACCGCCACGGTACCGCGTTGTACCGTGCTGGCTGCTTATATTGAGTGTGACAACGTATAACTATGTTCTTTGTATCTCTGCAAAGGTCTCGTCATGTGCTAACCAGTGGTGGGTTTTGTTTTAAGCCATGTCGAGACCTTCCATTTAATATGTAGTATCAATAGAGAAGTTGATAGATAAGACAGTGGGAATTCAGAGAGAGAGAGTGAGTTAGACTTCAGAGCGAGAGGGTAGCGGTGCGCCACGCTGCCGGGGGGGTGGTTGCCAGACGTATGGACCGGTTGGCAGCCCTGCGCTTATAGCTAGGTGCGACAGGGTTGGTAGTACATTGCCGCCTGCCTATGCTGCCTGGGCTGCCCATGTTGTCGTACAGCACATTGCCTGGAGGCTCGCTGTGTGCTCTATGACCAGGTTGCCTAGAACCTTTGAGATTCTAACATCCCTTGCCCTCTCTCCCAATTTCTCACGGTTGCACTCTTTCTCTCTGACGACATTACTCTCATTTCATTCTTCTCTCTATTTAAATGCATACCCTTCCCTTGAGGTCCTAAAGGAGTTTCAGCACTCACCTCTCGTATTACTCTTAGGACAAGCATATATTTACATGTATTTGATTTAAGGGGTTAATGTGAACAGCGATCTTCTTGATGAGGATAGTTGGTGAACGTTCTACATGTTCACAAGTTATATGCCCAGCTCATCATCCAATTTGTGACTAGACTAGTGCCATGTGTAAGAGCCCGACCATGCCCAGGAGTTGTCTGTAGAGGGGCGAGGACTTAGCCTTGATTTGCCTACCGAGCCAGGAGCGAGTGCAGTACCAGAGACTACAGCTCGCTCGTAGTGCCGGTATAGTAGAGTAACGTAATTTATCTGTCCTTGTGTTCTCTGCAGTCTTTTCCTGGGTTCTCGCTTTCGGTGCTGGGACTCGTTGTTCCTGTGACTTGGCCTGCTAGCTAGAACACATGGGGATGATGAGTGGGTTATATCTTTATTTTACCATGCATTGCAGCTCTCTTTAAGTTTATGTATATAACACTTTACAATACACATTACTCACACACAAGACAACACTATTAATACTTTCATGTATCAATTAACTGCACTGTCGTTTTGCTGCTGTGTCCGGAGTTCTATTGCGTAGGGCGCATACGGACTCAGAGGGGAGACAGAGTGAGAGAAGCGAAGTAGCCTATGCGGTAGTAGGCTACCGGCGCAGTACTGTTGCCTGCAACCTTTTAGTTATTCTAAGTATAGATTCATTCTTATAATAAGTGACTACTATTTATGTTCCTTCCATGTGTATTATTAGGTATCTACTGGATCATGAACATCTTGTATGCTACATGCTAGTGCATGTTAGTAGGGGACAGTTATTCTAGTGCACGCGCTTTCAAGTAGGCGTGTACATTTGTCATTTAGCATTTCACTGTCATACCTTTAGCCTGCTTCTATTCTACATTATTAGAGGCTTAATATTAACGTAGTTCTTGAGTATTGCATTTCTTTAGTAATAAC
>JBAKBP010031927.1:0-23804 GCA_037953745.1 Lithodes maja
GTAGTTTAATATGATGCAGATACATAGTAGTTTAATATGATGCAGATACATAGTAGTTTAATATGATGCAGATACATAGTAGTTTAATATGATGCAGATACATAGTAGTTTAATATGATGCAGATACATAGTAGTTTCATATTTCTCATTAAGTATGATAAATTAGGTGCTAAGGGATGGACATTTTCGTAAGCTGAAAATAAACCGAGTATAGTCTACCCTATCTGCATCATGCGTTGGGGGTGAGGAGGTGTGGGGTGCTGGGAGGCGTCACTTAAGGGGGAGGTAGTCGCTTTCTTGGGACCCCCTTCTCCCTTACGTTTAGCATATTAGTTTTGATATTTTAAGACGTTCGTAGACGAGAACAGAGCCACCCTTCATATATCAGATCTAGAATTTGGGCCAATAGATATAGAAAGGGCAATAAACAGCATTCCGCTCCACTCAGCACCAGGACCAGATTCATGGAGCTCAGTCCTGCTCAAGAACTGCAAATCATCGCTAGCAAAACCTCCAGCCATAATGTGGAGAAAGAGCCTAGATACAGGAGAAATCCCAGAAAGCCTGAAAAACATAACAATTGCACCACTACACAAAGGAGGAAGTAAAGCTCTCCCAAAAAACTACCGCCCAGTAGCACTAACATCTCACATTATCAACATCTTTGAAAGAGTACTACGAGGAAAAGTCTCGAAATACATGGAAGAAAACGGGCTCCACAACTCAGGATAACACGGGTTCACAGCAGGAAGATCATGTCTCTCTCAGCTGCTAGAACACTATGACAAAGTTCTAGATGACCTGGAAGAGAAAAGATATATAGATGTCATATACACAGATTTTGCCAAAGCATTTGATAAGTGTGATCATGGAATTATAGCACATAAGCTGAAAGAAAAAGGTATCACCGGAAAGGTGGGGAGGCGGATCTATAATTTCCTCATTAACAGAAGACAACCAGTAGCAGTTAATCAAGTGGTATCGGAAGGTTCAGAGGTTTAAAGCTCTATTCCCCAGGATACAGTGTTGGCAACCTTACTCTTCCTAATACTAATTAGTGATATCGATGCTAATGTACAACACAGCTGTGTCATATAATTTACAGACGACACAAAACTAGGCCTATGAATAGCCAAAATTGAAGACAAAGAAATCTTGCAAGCAGACATGAACGCTATATTTCGGTGGATCAAAGATAACAACATGCAATTTAACGAAGATCAGCTCTCGCCGAGGCTATTGCAGGATGGCCTAAACAACTCCAGGTAAACTCCAGGTAACGTTCGTTCCGTTAGTTTGGCGATTTTTGTTACCTTTCGCTCCATTTTATTGTCAATATTCAGAAACTAAGCTAAATATATGATACAAAAATATTAAATGAGGATATAAATACACCCATCCCCCTTTAACTACACGCACCCGTATGTGTGTTGTTGGTAGGTTACCGTACCTTTGTACTCCTCTGTACTGTATACGTGGCGTACATTCCACCGACCCTCATCCTCTGTACTGTATACGTGGCGTACATTCCACCGACCCTCATCCTCTGTACTGTATACGTGGCGTACATTCCACCGACCCTCATCCTCTGCCATCGAGAGCTGCTCCCTGTTGCCTCAATACTCAGCCCTTCCCTGTGTACTCGTGTTCCGCAGCCTGGTGTTCCGTGTCACTAGCGGAGGACCTCCCTCAGAGTGTGCCAGTGGAGCCTCGGGAAGCACGCCTTGTCAACTAGAGGCTCTTTAGTGTCAACAAGCCCTATAGCACCTCTCTAGGACGTCATTTGGGGAACTCGCTTGTATATTATACCGGTAATAGCTTACATATTGTGTTTTTAATTAAAAGTGCATCCTAATTGTAGATATCACAGGTGTGTGTGTTCGTGTGTGTGTGTGCGTGTATGTTTATGTGTATGTGCCCCCCCCCCCCCCCCCCCCACAAGTTATCTAACCGGGTTTATTGGCAACATACACAATACCATTTTGCAACTCGCTCATATTTCGTAATAGTTCATGTTGCGCCGGTAATATTAGAGTGTTTCACAATTGGTTACTTTATTGCAGGGAGAATTTTCCAAGTGTGTGTGTGTGTGGGGGGGGGGGGGGATGGCGTCAGAATACTAAAACATATAATCCTATAATAATAATAATTATGTATATATACAGTACATATATATATATATATATATATATATATATATATATATATATATATATATATATATATGGTTACATGTTTATGTTCTATTTCATGACAAACTAATGTCCCACTTTGTATCCACTGTATTAGTCTTGAAGTAATATGAAATTTCCGATTAGGCCTATATGAATTTATCTTACAGTCAACGAAATAAGAGTGAGGATATAATGGTAAATAAGAGTGAGGATATAATGGTAAATAAGAGTGAGGATATAATGGTAAATAAGAGTGAGGATATAATGGTAAATAAGAGTGAGGATGTAATGGTAAAGGAAAATAGGAGGAATCACACTGCAAATACTGAACAAAATACAGTAAACGGAGGAAAGGAAATGTATGAACAAGAATAATTATGAATAAGAAATATTAATAACCAGGCTTCTAATCTATTTTCATCAGGAAATGCAGATAATAACAGGAGCAACAGAGAGGTAAACAAATACTATGTATTTTACGCTAAATCATGTAACAGGCAGAAGTAATCGGAACGGAAATACTGAGATCAGTATAATATGACGCAGATTTATCGATCTGTATAATAAGTAATCATTAGTGTTATCATAATCGCCCTATGTACAGTTGACCACATAATTCTGTTCCTCTGCATGATCTTGTACATGGATATAATTATAATGAGCATGATTGAATTACGAAATTTACTTGTGTACTTTCATATGCGGTGGTTAATTCATCTGAATAGTCAACTGCTAATTAAAAGAAAACACATTCGCAATTAATTCATACTATTTTACTTGCATGCATAATATCACGACGAGGAACAGAACTTATATAGGCAACTGTACAAATGCAAATGTTCAACTGAACATTAAATGATAGCTGCTTATAAAATATCACACAATGCTTTCAGAAAAGAAAGTAGATCACTGCCAATTTGTAATAGCTGCATTGGTTTTAGGGGGACAATAACAGGTATAATATAAGTAGACGAGTTATGAGATACCGGTATTAAGTATATAATTATAAAGAGGATTAAATATGAAGAGTTGAAGAAGTGAATAGAGAAACATACAATATAGAGAGGAACGAAAACATTATGGATATGGACACAATAAAGAGGAAGAAGATTACTAAGATAGATAATAGGGACATAATGTAAGTAAAAGGAAAGATATAACAATGATAATAAGGTACCGGTAGCAAAGATGATAGGTTGGCTAATGGAAGATGGAATATATGAGACTAATATATAGAGGAGGCAAATTGTGAACCGCAAATAAGTAATATGGTAGGCAAAAACTTAAAATATGAAAACAATTTAGGAAATAGGTATTGAAGTAATTAGGACGAGAGAGACACAATTATGATGCTTATAATGTAGCATGAACCTTTAGAGATGTGTCGAGGGTAATTTTCTAGTTATGTATTATTATTATTAGTAGTAGTAGTAGTAGTAGTAGTAGTAGTAGTAGTAGTATTTGTGTTATTAGTATTACTATTTGTTTTATTAATGGGTCGGGGATTTGTTTCCACTAGCGTTATATTAATTATTTTTGATCACCACCAAAATTCTGAGGATGATTTCTTGAGCTGCCGTTATTTCCATCAAACCAAGATGGAGATTTCGTGTTCCCAAATACACTCCTCTCACGAATACAAATATTAAAGTTGTTGACACACAAGTGATCATTTTGTTCAGGAGAGTTATGGACGGGTTGTTGTGACTTTCTCGTATCAAACCCCGATAAACCTGTTTTACGAGTACTTAGAAACTCTCATTTCACTAACATATTTACTCTAACTAAGTTGTTGGGCCAACGCCACCAGTAATAGCGTGTTGATAAGTAAAGTGCAGGTTGTTGTTTGACCTCAATAGTTTGTGTGTGTGTGTAAATCAATTTGTGGGAGGGAGTGTTATAACATTTATAGCAGCTTTACTATATAGTCTTCCGCTTATGGGAAAACAACACTATGTACGCAACCATGCAAACTCAAGAGTTGAACAAATTTACAGATTCTGCTTAAAACTTAATATTAGCCTTTTTGATAGCTGGATAATGGTTCATATTGCACATTATAAGTTGTCTAGGTGGTCAAAGTGGATCACTGGTACTTTAGTAACGATATTGGTTAATTATGTCAATTACATAATATTGAGTTAAGTGGGTATCTCACTAAAGTTATTATCGTGAATTTTTACATGGCAAAATGTGTACAACATTTCCGGGATTTTGTTTGCATTGGTATCGGAGACTAGACTGAAGATATATCATTGTGTGTGCCAGAATGCTTACAGATGCTTAATTCATTAGATGCCTAACCAAAATTGACACTAAAAGTTGAGTATATAAGATGTCGTATGTTGTAGTGTTGTTTTAGTTGTCTAGGCCCTGTTGTCTGAGGGGTGTCTATTGTTAACCACGGAGGCATTATAGTAACGAAGATCAGCCAACTTCTGCCTTATTCATGCCACTTCTATCATTAGCCTCACTTTACACTCAATAATGTAGATGTACAGTAATTAAAATAACATTGCCTTACCTTACCTAACCTTGCATTGTTTCGGCCATCCATCAGTGGCCTCGGCGAGAGCTGATCCCCCCGAGTACCTTAGTGTTTGATGCAGCAGGCTATGCGAGGGGGCAGCTCTCACCCCTGCGAAGCATGGCTGACCAGGCACCGACTTGAGATGGTTGTACAAGGCTTTCTTGAAGACTACCGGTACCGTTGGCGCATTCATCACGTTCTTTGGCATTTTTTTAAGAGACTCTGGCCCCTATTTGTCAACCAGGAATCGCTCAGTGTGCCCAGAGCTCCCCCCCCCCCCCCTCCCCCCCGTTGCCCCAGTTCCATGATATTGTGGTATGAAGGTTTGGCACTAGACCCTCAATAACTTTCCATGTGTAGATTATCAAATACCGGTATCTCTCTCTTCTTCGCTCCAGTGAATATAAGTTAAGAGCCTTCAGCCGATCCCAGTAGTGAAAATGTTTTACCGAGCTGATGTGGGACGTGAAGCTTCTTTGAACACTCTCTATTTCGTATATTTCTCCGGCTTTGTGTGGAGATGTTAGCACACTGCAATACTCTAGTCGTGGGATCACCAATGATTTGAAAAGCGTTACCATTGGCCGCTCTTTTTGTGTCTTGAAAGTGCGCAACCTACTAGTTTCCTTGCCGCTACTGACTTGGCCTGATTATGTTCTTTGAAAGACATGTTTTCTGACATTATTACCTCAATATGTTTTACCTCTGATTTTCGTGGGATTAGCAGGAGTGACTCTGTTATGTAGGTTGTGTTTTCTTTAATCTCTTCATTTCCTCCATAACTTATCAGCTGAAAATTGTCTTCGTTAAATTGCATGTTATTATCTTTGGTCCACTGAAATACAGTATTCATGTCTGCTTGCAAGTTTTCTTTGTTGTTGTTGTTGTTGTTGTTGTTGTTCCCCAGGCTGTCTGGCCGAGCAGCCCCAAGGTCCTAAGCAAGGCCAAGGCCGTAACCAAGTGCCCCCGCAGAACCCTCCCAACTTTACCACCAAGGAAAGTCCAAGTGACCGAAGCCACTCCCAGACAAGGGGCTTAGGAGGGTGCAGAAACACCCGGGACATCAAAGCCCCACCCAGGGCCCTGTGCGCCTCAACAATTATAAAGGGAAAGTTGAGGGGCAAAGGATAAATGTGACGCTTTGGCTCCCAGTCTGCCAGCCTCTAGGTTGGCAGTAGAGAGGTCAATCCATGGAAGCAAACGAGATTCTGTCTTCTATTGTGGTTATTCCTAGACTTAGGTACACAAGTTATAGTTTAGTCTTTGCATCTTAATTATAGGCCCTATATGATACAAACTAATGCATCGCCCTCCGTTGTTTGATAATCACAATAATGGTTCTTGATGATATTGTTCCGTCTTTGGATCTTGATTTTTAATGTTCAAACAAAAACATCACCTCGTTATTTGATCATTAACCCCTTTACCACCATTACGTAATATTCATCATATTCTGGTTACCATTAGACGATTTTCCTTAATGTATTATCTACATCTACGACTCAATTGGGTAAATACGATCCCAATAAAGCCTCTCAGTAGGCCTATACTAACATAGGTAATTCTTAAACTGCATAACAACATTTAATTTTACCCAGAATGAAAGGTAAAAAGGCGTCATGGTGCTGAAGGGGTTAAGGAGAAATGGGCATTTTTTTGTTTTTCTTATTGGTCTATTAATTAATTCATGTATTCCTTATTTCTTAGTTCCTCGCTAGACCTCCATCAAGCTTAGAAGAACACCCCTAGACCCCCCTTCAAGATAAATTTGTAAATTTTGCTGTAGAAAAATGTTCCGGCCGAAGGCCGGTTCCTCTTAAAGTTTCAGGCTCGCTATCGCTCACCAGGAATAACTCGAAACCTAAATGGTACGAAAGATCTTAAAATTGACAACAGAATGGGGAGAAAGATGTTAAACTCGCCAAACTAATGGGCCGATCGTCTTATAATCTCAAAACAATGGGGCTTAACATGAGGGAGAAAGGGGTCCAGAAAAAGTTACTATCTCGCCCATAAGGCCCCAAAATGGCGCCTGCAGCAAATGTTTGCAGATCTCTCTTAACACCAGGATCGGTAGTCAACATGAGCCACAAAGAGGAACGTGACCTAAGCCTCAACACTGCCTTTGGCTGGGGGGCGTTAGCGACTGTAACGCCACTCAGGCCTTTGACCCCGAGACCTCCTTCCTTAGCTGAATAAAGCCATCTGGTTTTGTAAAATGCTGTATCAAGTAACTGTATTCAATCAAATAATAATAGCCAGTAAAAAACGAAGAAACGCGTCATCAAATACTAAAAGAGTTAACCCTCTGAGTACCAGCGATGTGTTTTCTTTTTTTCTAGCTATATTTAGACGATATAATGCAGCTTAGGAAAGGTCTGCGGCGGTTTAAAGCGTTGGTTGAAATAGTTTGCAGCCTTATTATTGCTAGAGGTCCTTCCTAACCTGAACAAAATCGTCTAAAAGTTGCCACAATATAATGAGAAGGATGTCACCGGTACTGTATGTGTTAATACAATATGGTGCAAATCACGTGTTGGGAATAAGTGTTTATCTTAAAGGTAAAACCGGTATCATATTAGCGATTTTCACCTCAACGCTGCTCTGTCAGCTCAGGAGGTAATGTTTTAAAGCAATTCTGTCACCTAAGCCAATATATCCTCTTTTTTTGTTCCGATACTAGTTCCAAAAATTACAGAAATATTGCCAGAAAAAAAAAAAAAATGTTGGGCTTACAAAACTGAGGATACATTCTGCTGTTGGGCTTACAAAACTGAGGATAAATTCTAATGATGGGCTTACAAAACTGAGGATAAATTCTAATTTTTGGCTTACAAAACTGAGGATAAATTCTAAAGTTGGGCTTTCAAAACTGAGGAAAAATTCTAATGTTGGGCTTACAAAATTGAGGATAAATTCTAATGTTGGGCTTACAAAACTGAGGATAAAATTGTCTCTCGTGATATTACCATAACTTGGACTGACAAGGGAGACACTCATTCCCTTTGATTATAATAAGAAGCAATGCTGCATTTAGGGGAGGTTTTCTGGGCAACCCTCTTCCTCATGTTTAGCTTCATTAGATTTGATATTTCAAGACATTTGTCGCGTTAGTTTGGTAATTTTGAGACAATTTCGTATGGTACCCTTTTGGTGTTGATTTGTTTTCCTGGCAAGCGAAAGCGAGGCTGCAATGTTGTAGGAAGTGGCCGAATTTTTCTCCTGAAAATTGCACAAATTTGAGGTCTTGGGGCTATTTCTTTAAACTTCATGGTGGTCTAGGGAGGAAACAAAAGGTAAATATATAAAATAAATTAACAAATTAATAAAAACCTCCCCTCGAGGAATCTCTGTGTCTGCCTACCTCCCACGTTAACATTTACTTTACATAAGGGGAGATGGGCCGTTTTGCTGGTCCCACCTTCTTCCTCATGTTTAGCCCAACTAGTTTTCAGATTTTACGACGTTCGCCCCATTAGTTTGGCGACTTAAAGGCTTTTCGTCCAATTTCTATGTCAATATCAAGACCTTTCGTGCCATTTAGGTGTCAATTTTTTACTGGCCACCGATAGCGAGCCTGTAATTTTAAGAGTAATCGGCCTTTGGCCTGGACATATTTTCTATCGAAAAATGTACAAATTTATCTTAAGAGGGGTCTAGGGAGTGTGTTTTAAGCTTCTTGGAGGTCTAGCGAGGAAACTAAACAAATAAATGAATATATAAATAAATAGACCCAAAATATAACCACTGTCCCCCCGTATAGCCCCAGAGACGCGCCTGGCGCGTCACCCTAATTGCGCCGACCGTAACCTCAGGTGTAGCCACTCAAGAGGGCTCAGATTTGTATGGGAACTGTGTACGTATCCCACGCAACCGTGCCGATGGTTGAAAACTCTCAAAGTCCACGTGCGTGCGCGCGAGCGCGCAATAACCTGTTTTTTTGGGGATAATTGCCTTCAATTTTTTACTCTTGTAAAATCCGTTTTCGGGGGCTCTGTAGGACCATTTTTTAAGCTTTTTGAGCGGTTTTTCGTGGTCTTTCCTTCATTCCTAACCCATTCGCTATTGTTTCTGGAATAAAACCATTTTTTGAAAACCGGCCGGGTTCTGGTGCGCAAACATTACAAAACTAGCCGGGGCTCCACGGGTTAAGACGGTGTCACACGAGCGCGTTTTCCGGTAATTTTCGATGAGCAATTTTGTTTGTAGTATTATTTTCAGGCTACTTCGTGTTTGAAAAGCAAATTAGATCGAAGGTAGGTTATAATATAAGGTAGTATAATTCTAACGGAACTTAAATTCTGAAGCGGCCAGACTACAATTGCTCATATAAATTGACGGAAAAATAGCTCGTGTGACACATCCTTTATGGTATATTTTCAACCCCTTCAGTATTATGACGTGTTTCTTCATTGTAACCGGTCTATTATTAGGCGATTGTACGCAGTACAATGTGGAATCTTGGAATCAAAGTGAGTAAATACTATTCTAATTAAACCTCTGAACTCCAAAATGTCTTCCTTATCTGAAAAAAGCGTTTAATGATAGCCATAATGAAGAGAAGAAACGCGTCCTTGAATAATATAATGGTTAAACTACAAAGCAAAAGTTCAGATATTCAATGTATATAATATACGTCAATTCACAACGTAAATATGGCAACATGGAGATTTATTTTAAACTTTATATATATATATACAGTATATATATATATATATATATATATATATATGAGAGAGAGAGGTTAAATCACAAATACGTGTGATCAAACTATATAGTAAAACTCGCTAGGAAAATTGAAACAATGAAACACCAAGCTTTCCTCTGTTCTCTCAAGACATCTTCATGGTAATATTGCCCTGAAGATGTCTTGAGAGAATAGACGAAAGCTTGGTGTTCCATTGTTTCAATTTTCCTAGCGAGTTTTACTATATATATATATATACGCGTGCATACTGTGTATATGCAAAACAAGAACACCAATTCTTAGAAACGAGGAAACAGCTGATTGAATGGTATTATTGCCGAGAAAGATGAAGGGATTGTCAGATGTACGGTATTGAGAGTTGAAGCGGGGCCAAAATCCAGTTTACACGTCGGTATAGTAAACTTACACCATATGCTTTTAAGTTGTCAGCGTATTTTACAGTTTACACGTCGGTATAGTAAACTTACACCATATGCTTTTAAGTTGTCAGCGTATTTTACAGTTTTCCAAGTCGGTATAGTAAACTTACACCATTGTCTGTGTAAGTTGTCGTTGTGTTATATATCTTGCTTTATTATTATTCATGGACAGTACGTACAGTCGTGGTTAGGAAGTTCTGAACCATTTAATCGAAGGGTAATTATGATACGCTGGCGAACCTTTTTGATAGTTATTTTGATTAGTTATTTTGTCTCTATATTGTGTCTTTCCTGTTTTGCTTATATATTTTGCAAGTATTACACTATAATAAAACCGCTTGAGTCACAAAGGTCATAATACTACCGAGATTCACGAGATTAGCTCCTTACGGATTATGATGGGTTTTGGTAGTCTATTCTGGCTATCATTAGACGATTTTATACAGCTTAGGAAGGATATGTGGGGACTAAAAGGGCAAAGGATTCTTCCATTCATCTGACGTCCATATGCCTATCCAAATTTTAATAAAACCGTTTCACCCCTTCCGTACCGGCGACGTCCTTTTTAATTTTAATCAGTTCAGAAAAGGTCTCCAGCAATTAACAGGATTAGAAATATCTACCCTTAACCCTTACTACAACAGATCCCTTTTAAACTTCACAAAATCGTCTACATAGAGCTAAAACAAAACTAAAAATACGTCGCCGGTACAGAAGGGGTTAATAATAGCCACACTAGAATGCAAAAAAGCTTCATCATATCCTGAAGGGGTTAACGCTGACTGTCTTGTTGTTATCATTACGCGATGTTCAAGTATTTCTGACCACGACTGTACCCAAGCTACCTTAAACCCTGTTCCAAGTAGATAGGTCAGAAATCGTGAACGTTATCCTCTGTCACTCAAAAAAGGCAGAGCAAATGGGCTGTAAATATCCACACCTATTCCCTGACTGACGCTTCGTAAATGGTAGAAATAATAGCATGATTCCCCTTGTAATTTGTGAGTTATTGAGGTAAACGTTCAAGAGTTTGCGCATACTTACTTGGAATAGGGTATACTAGTGTGGGCCGTAGCCTTGAAATGCGAGGCGGGCGTTGCCTATTCTTATCCAAATAAAGGCTCAATTAATTTAAGTGTGGGGGGGGGGGGTCGTGGGTCGAGTTTTCTGGTCCCCCTTCTCCCTCATATTTTAAGCCCATTAGTTTTCCGATTATGAGATGCTCGGCCCATTAGTTTGGCGATCTTAACACCTTTAGCTCCATTTCGTTGTCAATTTTAAGACCTATCGTGCCATTTAGGTGTCGATTTTTTCCTGGCGAACGATAGCAAGCCTGTAACTATAAAAGGAAACTACCTTCGGCCGGAACTTTTTCGAACGAAAAAAGGCTCTACAAACGAAGAAAACTACTGTCACATCGGCTCTCCCAAGCTGGATTACGGGAAAGGCAAATTAACATAATGAAAAGGGAGAGAGAGGATATTGAACACAAGCTGAGAATATCGTATCAAATACAGCAGATAGAAGAAGAAAACAAGGTGGTTCAAGAAATAAGTGCAAATTCAAAGTACTTCTTCTCATATACAAAGAAAAAAGTCACAAACAGCGTCAAGCATTGGCCCACTCATCAAACTTGATGGATCATATGCAACAGATGACTACAAAATTAGTGAACTTCTACGAAAACAGTATGAAACCGTGTTCAGTCAACCCGATCCATCTAAAACTATTGGCAATCAAAATAGTTACTTTATGGACGAGAACAGAGCCACCCTCCATATATCAGATATAGAATTTGGGCCAATAGACATAGAAAGGGCAATAAACAGCATGCCGCTCCACTCAGCACCAGGACCAGATTCATGGAGCTCAGTCCTGCTCAAACCCTGCAAAACATCGCTAGCAAGACCTCCAGCCATAATGTGGAGAAAGAGCCTAGATACAGGAGAAATCCCAGAAAGCCTGAAAAACACAACAATTGCACACTACACAAAGGAGAAAGTAAAGCTCTGCCAAAAAACTACCGCCCAGAAGCACTAACATCTCACATCATCAAAATCTTTGAAAGAGTACTACGAGGAAAAGTCTCTGAATACTCAGAAGAGAACCGGCTCCACAACTCAGGACAACACGGGTTCAGAGCAGGAAGATCATGTCTCTCGCAGCTGCTAGAACACTATGACAAAAGTTCTAGATGACCTGGAAGAGAAAATAAATGTAGATGTCATATACACAGACTTTGCCAAAGCATTATAGCACTTAAGCTGAAAGAAAAAGGTATCACCAGAAAGGTAGGGAGATGGATCTATAATTTCCTCATTAACAGAAGACAATCAGTACCAGTTAATCAAGCGGTATCCATATCAGAAGGTTCAGAGGTTAAAAGCTCTGTTCCCCAGGGTAAAGTGTTGGCGCCCTTACTCTTCCTAATACTAATTAGTGATATTGATGCTAATGTACAACACAGTTGTGTTTCATCATTTGCAGAGGACCCAAAACTAAGCCTAGGAATAGCCACAATAGAAGACAAATAAATTTTGCAAGCAGACATGAACGCTGTATTTAGGTGGACCAAAGATAACAACATGCAATTTAACGAAGAGACTTTTCAGCTGATAAGGTATGGAGGAAATGAAGAGATTAAAGAAAACACAACCTACTTTACAGAGTCACTCCTGCCAATCCCACGAAAATCAGAGGTTAAAGATCTTGGGGTAATAATGTCAGAAAACATGTCTTTCAAAGAACATAATCAGGCCAAGTCAGTAGCGGCGAAAAAAATTGTAGGTTGGATACTGCGCACTTTCAAGATGAGAAGAACGGCCAATGATAACGCTTTTCAAATCGTTGTTGATCCCACGACTGGAGTATTACAGTGAGCTAACATCTCCACACACAGCCCGTAGCCTAGTATGTAGAGCTCTCGTCTCACATACGAGGGGTCGGGGGTTCAATCCCCGGCCGGGCGGAGACAAATTGGGCTTGTCTCCTTTCATGTGTTAGCCTCAGTTCACCTAGCTGTAAATAGGTACCTGGAATAAGTGGACGACGTTGTGACGTCCCATCTGGGGTTGGCAAAAATGGTACAAGGCGAGATGGGTATCATATGGTTCACCTAAGCTGATGGCTACCTAAGCCTTCGGGCGAGACGGTACCATCTATAGTGAGAATGGTCTCATACAGATCCACCCTAAGCCTTCGTTTCCGATGTCGCCAATTGGCTAAATACAGACTACACACACATCCACAGCCATTCCAACAGTACATAAAACACTTAACATGCATTTCACGCAATACATTCCCAGTTAAGGAGGCGCGATAATAATGAGCTTAGCTCGCATTGTGTGGATTCCCCTTGACGAACAAGTAACTGAGTAACTGAGTAACAAAGCCGGGGAAATATACGAAATAGAGAGTGTTCAAAGAAGCTTCGCGTCCCACATCAGCTCGGTAAAACATTTTCACTACTGGGTTCGGCTGAAGGCTCTTAACTTATATTCACTGGAGCGAAGAAAAGAGAGATACTTGATAATTTACACATGGAAAGTTATCGAAAGTCTAGTGCCAAACCTTCACACCACAACATCATGGAACTGGAGCGACAGGGGGGGGTAGGAAATGTAACATCCCTCTCCACCCTTTAGACCACCAGCGATAAGGACCGAAGACAGCGAGGACTGAGGACAGCCATGAACATAAATGTAGATCCGACAAGAACCAAAAATATTATTAAAGAGCGTTCCGTGAGTTCTAAAATAACAAATTTAAAGGTTTTCTATGCAAACGCTCGTAGCATACGCAATAAATTTTCAGATTTAGAGGAGCTAGTGTTTACAGAAAATTATGATGTGATTGGCATAACAGAATCTTGGCTCAATACAGAAGATAGAGACTTTTTAGCAGAGTATTCACTTCCCGGTTATGTAATGTTTGAGAAAAGCCGAATAAATCGAAATGGAGGTGGCTTTTTACTTTATATCAAAGAAAGTCTTAACCCTACCCTCTTGTCAAAACCTCAAATTGTGAACGTCGACGCATCTTTTGTGCTAATAAAGAATAATAAAGGTATAAAAATAATACTTGCATTAATATACAGACCTCCAGCTCAATCAGTGCAAACTGACCGAGAAATTTACGAACAAATTGCAGATGTAAGTAACTCACAAGATACCGTAATTTTTGGCGACTTTAATTTACCTGTGACCAAGTGGGGCGATACTCTTACTTCACACTCCGGACATGACTTGTATACGAACTTGCAAGAGAGTTCGCTTTATCAATTTGTTCGAACGCCAACCCGTGGTAATAACGTTCTTGACATTGTACTTGCAACAAAAGAAGAATTAATAGAGAATTTGAATGTTGGTGATGAATTCAGTAACAGCGACCATCGTACGATAACTTTCACTTTAAAGTTTACTAGTAACGAACCAAATAGTAGCATCGAAAAAGTCCCTAATTTCAAGAAAGCAAACTTCCATAAACTTAGAGCTATGTTTAAAGAAACTGACTGGAGCTTTTTAATTCACAATAACGACATAAATACATCTTGGAAGTTATTCGAAGCCACTTACCTAAAAGCAGTGCAAGACTGCATACCATCGAAAATACGGCGTCCAGGCCATAATAATAAGCCCAAATGGTGGAATAAAGTTATTTCAAACTGCCTGCTTGCTAAAAAATTTGCTAATGATAGATTAAAATCCTCACAAAATGACGAAGAACGGCTGAAATTTGTAGAGCTACGACGCAAAGCCAAAAAGTTAATTAAGCAAAGTAAAAAGACCATAGAGTTACATATTGCGAATCAAAGTAAAACAAACCCGAAAGAATTCTATAGTTATATCAGAAAGAAAAAAGTAGTTACTTCAACTGTTGGACCGTTAGTCGTCGATGAAAATGGAGAATACACCAAAGACGAAGTACAAATGAGTAATTCCCTCAATACCTTCTTTGCATCAGTTTTTACAACAGAAGACCTCAGTGATATCCCTACACCATCGCCGATTCAGATTGATAATTCAGATGTTCTAAGCAATATCACCGTTACAGAGAGAGAAGTATTGAATTGTTTAGATAAACTCAAGGTAAATAAAACGCCTGGACCTGATACAATCTCGCCTAGAGTTCTAAAGGAAGCTAAGGATGAGCTCTCCAAACCACTGACATTACTATTCAATAAATCCTTGCAGTCTGGAACTATGCCCGATCAGTGGAAGCTAGCCAACGTAACACCGATATTAAAAAAAGGCAGCAAATCCCTACCCAGTAACTATCGTCCAATTAGCTTAACTTCAGTTGTATGTAAAATGCTAGAAACGGTCATACGAGACAGACTCGTAAATCACTTAGAGGAAAATAACATACTTAAAGATACTCAACACGGCTTTCGTAAAAAAACGTTCCTGTTTAACAAACCTCTTAGACTTCTTCCATGATATCCTCAACCTCTACGATGAGAGTAAAGCTGTAGATATTATATACCTTGATTTTCAAAAGGCCTTTGACAAAGTTCCCCACAAACGTTTACTGCTAAAACTAAAAGCGCATGGAATACAAGACGGTGTGTTGAAATGGATAGAAAATTGGCTCAGCGACAGAAAGCAAAGAGTAGTCATAAACGGTAAGGCATCTAAATGGACCAATGTAAGTAGCGGGGTACCCCAGGGATCGGTACTAGGACCAATTATCTTTCTAATTTACATCAACGACATAGATGAGGGTCTCACCTGTACAATCTCAAAATTTGCTGACGATACAAAAATTGCAAATAGCGTACTCTCAAAAGAACAAGTTGACGATATGCAACACAATCTAGATAAATTGTCATGTTGGGCCCAAATTTGGCAAATGAGTTTCAATGCGGATAAATGTAAAGTACTACATATCGGATACCTAAATGAGAAAGCAAACTATTCGATGAATGGCACTCAGCTTAAGAATGTGTGACGCTCCTGCATAGTAGCCACGTGCGGGCATGCGCGAGTGTCGGCTGCCCCGCCGTTTAGAAACCGGCTGGCGGCAGCCGGCTGGCCGGCTTTTCCTTAGTATATATCCTACGACAATGTAACTAATGTCTGGGATATTCTTATGTTGTTTCACAGCCTGAAGCTGCCCTTATTCTTAACCAACACATCTTAGTATATTTTATTCTCGATAGTTGATTATTTCATTATTATATATAAGATGTAAGTCTAGTGAGAGTGGGAGGAGACAAGCGGGAGAGAGAGACCGGCTGGGGGACGTTGCTTCGCGCGGGCGCGGAGAGAGTAGCTTGGGACGAGCCTGATTGTTGCCAATTAATCGCAACGTTAGGCTTAGTTTCGACTCACGCAAGGGGTAGACGAGTTTGACCCGGCAACGGTGTTGAGTGTTGCCAAGTATGGGATGTATTTCGCATGCCTAGGGTGGGGTCCAGACAGATTCAAGACTCAGAGCTCACCTCACTGTCATATCCTTCGGACCCCCTTGATATCTATCCCTCTCAACCCCACTTAGAAACTTTCTCTCTTACTTTGTATACCTTCTTTCCACTACTTCACCAATCTATTTAATTATCCCATCCCCTTGATAGACCTTATATCTATTATTGTATTAACGACGAGCTCTCAGATAACTAGATAGGATTTTGGGCCTTATGCAGAGATGTAATTGTTAATGAGACCTAGGAAGCTTTTTTGTTGTCTCATATTTGGTGGTTTCATGCTTGCTAGTGTGTTCTTGTGGCAGATGAGCAGGGGCTAGACCGGAGGGGAGTTTTTTTTTGCGATCCTTTAAGTGAAGTCTGCTGGTGCGAGTCCTGTGGACCTGCACGACTTTACTAGGATACCCGTGGGAGTCTGGGGGGCATTTTCTTGTCTGTGTGCCTGTGTGTCTAGTGTTGTGTTGTGTGAGGGCCCTTGCCTAGTCCACTCAGCACTGCGCTAGCACGTCTTGCGTTTGTTTTAGGGTCGCCAGGAGAGAGTCAGATACTTGGGATCTGAGTCTCTCAAGAGAGCACCCTTTCAATTAGAGTAATTTGGCGCACAGACTTGGGAACGTCCCTAGGCTAGAGCAGGTCGCTCAGCCCGGGTATCCGAAGCCTATATCCTTCCGGCTAGACCTCTGCCGCCTGGCAGATTAACAGCTAGCGGTTTATTATATCTGTATGCTTGTTATTGTGCCACAGTTTACCGTCTTTGTAAGCATTGTGAGTCAGGGTGTGGCTTAGAGACTCTGTCCGAGCAGGCTTGCCTGACTAAGAGTGAGAAGCACACCTGTATGTGGTTATGTTGCGAGTTGCTGCCTTTATTTAATTATACCTATGCCATTATACACTGTATGGCCTATCACTAGTATTTATTCCTGCTTATGAGTTAAGAGTTCTCTAAATCCGTAACTTACTTTCTTTGCTAAGCATCAGATCCTACAGTAGCCGCATGCAGTTTAGAAACCTGCATCTTGTCTACCTGTACGATGTTTTGAGGACTGTTTGCTTTCACCTTCTTTCATGCAGGGGTGATTAGTTGTATTAATTAACGTAACGTTAAATGTACTTTCTTCTAGTTTGTTATTAAATTGTTTCTGCAATTTAATTCCGTTATCTATCTTTTCCTTGAAGCTTTAAGTCAACTTAATTGTGTGATCTTTTATATAGCCTGCTTGACTATCAGCAGTCTATTGTGCGTGCACCCTGTAACCGAGTTATAGGATACCTTGTTGTCCAGGCAGGACTCTTGACGGTTTAGGGTGGTTTGTTGCTTGGGTTTATAGATAAGGGTGGGATCTAGCGTTTTCCGTTGTTGCTTGTTGCCGCGTACCTAGTCCAATAGAAAGAGCCCAGTGTTTATATATCCCAGGACGTAACAAATGTAAACAGAGAAACCGATCTGGGAGTAACAATATCGAGTAACCTAAAACCGAGTCAACAATGTTCAGAAGTTGTTAAGAAGGCAAACAAAATAATTGGCTTTATAGGCAGGTCATTTGAGCATAAATCCAAAGAAGTTATCCTAACCCTTTACAATTCCTTAGTCCGCCCTCTTCTGGAATACTGCGTTCAATCCTGGTGCCCTTATTACCAAAAATATATAAACAAGCTAGAACGAGTTCAACGTAGAGTTACCAAAATGATACCTAACCTAAAGAACAAACCATACGAAGACCGTCTTAGAGAATTAAATCAATTTCCTTTAACCCAGCGCAGATTAAGAGGTGACTTAATTCAAGTGTTCAAAATCATCAAAGGCATCGACAATATGAACTGTAGTAAGTACTTCACTATCGACCAATCTAATTACACGCGGGGAAACGGTTGCAAAAATATTGGTAAATCTTTTAACTCACACGAATCTAAGAATTTCTTCTTCAATCGAGTTGTCAACTTGTGGAATGGGCTTCCCCGAAACGTTATAGACTGCATCACCGTTGATTCATTTAAACTCCGCCTAGACAAATATCTCGCATCAAACCCGCGACTGACTGCGTTTGTAAATGAATAACTTTATTTTATCCCCCCCTCAGTTACTAACCCTTCTGTCCCCTACTAACTTCCTAATCCTGCCACGGACATTAGTTCCAGGGCAGTAATTCCCTTTCCAATGTTCCCTTACCCACTCTAAACCACTGTTTGGACACTTGATCCTCAGTGTTTTGGAGGACAAGCAACCTAGAAGGGTCACTAGATATGTTGTTGCTTGATTTCCTTTGTACTCCTTTGTACTCCAAGTGTGTACGGGAGCTCTGGGCACACTGAGGTACTCCTGGTTGACAAACATGGGTCCGAACCTCTTCAATAAGATGCCAAAGAATGTGAGAAACCTAATGGGCGTGCCAACGGAAGTCTTCAAAAAAGCCTTGGACAACTATCTCAAGTCGGTGCTTGATCAGCCATGCTTCGCGGGGGTGAGAGCTGCCCCCTCGAATAGCCTGCTACATCAAACACTGGCAGCAAGCATACTAGGAGGGAGCAGCTCTCGCCGAGGTCAATGAAGGATGGCCGAAACAACTCTAGGTAGACTCCAGGTAGGTATATCTTTATTTTTCTTAGTTTTAGGGAGGTCTAACGAGGAAAATAAAAAATGAATTAATACATAAATTAATAGACCAAACAACCAGACACTAGCCCCTTCAGCCTTACAATACCGGCGACGTATTTTTAATTTTATTCTAGCTATATTTAGACGATTTTATGAAGCTTAGGAGAGATATATGGTAGCTAAAAGGATTCATTGATATAGTTGGTAGCCTTTTGATGAGTAGACTTCCGAAAGCAAGACAAGAGTATGCAATATGGTTATCTGAAAACATATAACATTAAAGGGGAACGAATCCTAGAATAGTTTCGGACCTGGATCTAGACGGAAAAGATTCTGTTTCTTATTTATCAGCCCGAGTAAATCAACATTCCTCTCCGAGATCCATCAAATAAGTCCCAAACTTGTCCATTAGCTTAAAAGCAAATTCCTGTTTTGCTTATTTTGCATATGGAGTATACGCCAATATATTTGTTTCGGCATTTCAGCTTCGTGTTAAAATTATTCTACGGATAGATGTACCAAATTAGTTCGATGCTTACCAAGTCTATAGTGATTTAAGACCCTAATAATTGTATTCAGTTTAGTAAGGTTCTCTCAATGTCATGGGTTCAACTGCTATGTTGTTAACGTCGGATCTAACCACCATTTTCTTAATGGGAGACGGATTTGTTTTCTGGTCCCCCTTCTTCATGTTTAGCCTCTTTTAGTTTTCAGATTTTAAGACGTTCGGTCCATTAGTTTGGCGATTTTAAGACCTTTCGCGTAACTCCTCAGGACATTGAAATTTTATATTGGGCTATGTTGATTAACAAAATTTTATTTTATTCAATAAAACAAGCTTCCCCCAACCCAAAGGTCAAAAGTTAAAAGAAAGTGAACCAAGCCTTCTCAATGATAAACCCTCCCCCCCCCCTCCCCCCCCCCCCCAGCTCTCCCCCTCCCTTATTTTACCATTTTACCTTCTTTCTATTTTTTGGCCCCAACTTCGGACAATATTTCACAAACTTTTCCAGCAACACCAAGATTTTTGTGGCGGTACTTAGAGCGCCGAGAGTCAATGAAATATCGCGACAACTTTTCCTAAGGAGATTTTGGGTGCAGCGATTCATCTTACCGTGGCAGCTATACCGAATGTTTATGTTCTATCATTATTGTCTTTGTTATTTTGTTAGGGTCTTGTATTGCTGCTTAATTTGATTCGAGGTTATTTATATTTTCTGGTAAGGTAGATATAACCGTTATTTCATACGGGATACTGTTTTAGGTTAGCCTAACTATAAAGGGAGGCAAGGTATAGCAGCTTATTTATAATGGACAATATTCTAGGTTAGCTATAAGGCTGTGAGGGGATCTTGGTGTGGCGAGGCATCTTACTGTAATAGCTATAGTGAAGTTTAATGGTGTTCTAATATTTGTTCTTGGTTTGAATTGATATTGTTAGTACAGAGTTTGATTTTGTTCTATAGTGCTTTCTGGGCTTTGATTTCGTGTTGTTGGTTTACAAGGTTTGAAGCTTTCTTGTCAATTTGCAGAGTTTGATGTTCTATTATGTTCCTGTTTTGATATTGGGCTCTAAGAGTCTGCAGAGTTTGATAGTGTTCTACTATTGACTTGTTTTGATTGTATGTTGTAAGAGTTGGCAGAGTTTGATGCTGTGTTATGTTATTGTTTCGATTCTGTTGTCAGTCTGCAGAGTTTGATGTTGGTCTAATAGTGTCTTGTGATAATTCTGTAATGTCCAACTTGATTGTACTCCAAGCGCTCTCTTGTTTATTATTTTTTATTATTAATGTTTTTTGTTATTATTTTTGTTTTGTGATTAGAGGTTAATTATGAGGTCTTGTAAAATAATGCAGCTCTATTTTCCTGATTAACAATATTCTGTAGGTTAGATTGGAGTAACTCGGTTCCATACATTATTAATCGTTATACCGTAACCAGATATATAGTTTGTTTTCACCTGGCGAGAATTGTAATGCCAGATGGGAGGTTTTGTCAAAGCTGAGTAAAATAATCTGCAAGTGACATAAATTAAGGGGAGATGGGCTATTGTTCTGGCCCTCCTTCTCCCTCAGGTTTAGCCCCATTAGTTTTCAGATTTTAATAAATTTGTTTCATTAGTTTGGCGATTTCACTACCGAAAAATGTACAAATTTATCTTGAGGGGGGTCTAAGGGGTGTGTCTTAAGCTTGATGAAGGTCTAGGGAGGAAACTAATAAAATAATAAAATCATAAATAAAAAGGCACATAAATACGCCCATCCCCCCTTAAGAAAAATGTTTCTCTTTAATTTTAAGGGGTTTATAATTAATTGATTCCACGACACATCCGGTCCATTTCAATAATTATAGAAAGGTATAGTTAGAAGCAATTGGTAGGAGGTAAAGCATAATTTTAGAAAACAATCGAAACCAGAAAACATGCAAATGTTTTTAAAATAAGAGTTGGAATAATGCTGTAATTCTGTTTTCGAATTCACATCAAATTATCCTTCTTAGACAAATCGTAAGTATTTGTCAAATGTGTGTACATCAATATAATTGTATTTAATTATTTAATTGCAGATTTTAATCCTGGGATTACGAGACTGTATTTTCCCTACCAAGGGTAACTTAATTATATTTCATGGAATTTGGAAACGGTTTTATAGGAGGATTTTGTAAGAATTCCATAACTTGAAATTACACATTCAGGTAACTTCGTCCTAATTTAATTAGTGCTGTGACAATTGAAATGGCCACCACTGACCACATATACTTACCATGGCAGTGTATTCAAAGATGATATAATTAATATAATTATAATGTTTACCTATGTGTATGAAGGAAACAAAATGCAATACTTCCTGTAACCCCCCCCCCTACACACACACACACACACGCACACGCACACGCACACACACACACACACACCGGTATACAATATGCATAAACGAAGTATTAGTTTGTATATGCGTCTATCTCTGTGTTTCTAGCTTACAGGCAACCACGTACTGTACATTCTACCGTGAGTATATTATAACATGGCAGCATAAGGGCAGATGGTTACTTCTTCTGGTGCCCCTTTTCCTTCGTGTTTAGCCCCATTAGTTTTCAGATTTACAGACGTTCGGTTTATTAGTTTGGCGATTTTAACACCTTTTTCCCATTTCGTTGTCAATGTTAATGCCTTTCATGCCATTTAGATGTAGATTTATTCCTGGCGAGCGACAGCAAGCCTGTTTTTTTTAGGAAAAACTGGCCTTCAGCCGGTTAATGTACAAATAATATACAAATGTACCTAATAATGTACACATTTATTTGAAGGGGGGGGGGGGTGTCTTGGGGGTGTTTTTTAAATTTGATGGAGGTCTAGCGAGGAAATTTAAAAAAAAAAAATATATATATATATATATATATATATATATATATATATATATATATATATATATATATATATATATATATATATATATATATATATATATATACCGGTATATATATATTTTTCTATGTGAGTGAGGGAGCAAAAGGCAGAACTGCCTATAGCGAGTGCCTCCCCCACAGTTGAAGGAGTGCCAGGGCCAAAATCAAGGGACGTTCGAGCCAAAATGCCTGGACGCACGGAGTTTGAAGCAATTTAAGTCATAGGAAGAGGGAAAGACTGATTCTGGGAGAGAGTTCCAGAGCTCAGCTGTTGAATAGAAGAAAGACAGAGTAACGTTTCACTCTTGGGTTGGAGAGTTGCACAGAGTAGGGGTGGGATTGTGTTGCAAGACGGGTACCACGTGCCCTACGTGACGGAGGTGGTATATACTGGGAAAGCTCTGAGGAACACTGATTATTATAGTAGCAATTGCATAGCGAGAGAGATGCAACGTTGCGGTGAAGAGAGAGAGATTGCAGAGAGTTGGTGAGGCCTTCCTTTCAATTTTGTCTAGGAGAACGGTGTGAGAGGAACCTCCCCACACATGTGAACAATACTCAATACAAGGACGCACTATGCCCCTGTACAGAGCAAGAAGCTGAGCAGGGGTAAAGAACCCCCTAAGGCGGTTGAGCACACCCAGCTTCTGGGAGGCTTCCTTAGCAAGACTGGTAATATGGTCCTTCCAACTGAGAGCAGAAGAAAAAGAGACACCAAGAATATTGAGAGAAGATGAAGGATTCATTTTTGTATTGTTGAAGAATAAGGGATAGTCCGCAGGGAGTTCCTGACGGATAGATAGATGGAGAAATTGGGTTTTGGAAGCATTAAACAAGGTTTTCTCTGCCCCAATATATATATATATATACATTGAGATGGGAGAGACTGTGTAAGAAAGGCTTTGGATGATAGAGGAATGACTATAGATCAGGCAGGGGAAGTGGTGGTGGACAGGAGTGAATGGAGAATGCTTGTGAATAGTTGAGTGAACACGTGGTCATTTGGAGTAAGGGGTCGGGCGCAAGTTCGACTAGATAATAGTCCATCAGGCGCCTGGCCCGGGGGGACGATTAATATGAAGGGTGTGCCTGGAAGTGTGGTGGGAGGGCTTGTGGCTTTGGCTCCGCTGCATGTCTGCCTGCCGAGATCGGAACCTCTCCGGGTGGTCAGGGGCCGGGAGTGCTGGAGCGACCTTGGTAACCCTGGTCTCTGGGTCTTCTCCTGGGTGACCTGGATGTGTGTGAGTTTGTGTTTTTTATCTGTGTTTATTTTTTGTTTTATGTTGTTTTTGTGTTTTCCCTGTTCTTGCTCTGTCTTGAGTCGGCTACCCCCAAAATGGGGATTGGGCCTGAGCATATAGATAGATAGATATATATATATATATATATATATATATATATATATATATATATATATATATATATATATAAAGTAAATAGACCAAAAAATAAGCGCTACACCCCTGAAACACACACAATATCACCTAGAATATACTGTATTAGAATACAGGCAGCTGTTACAGACCCACCTCACCACCCAACATTAACACA
>JBAKBP010031928.1:0-23804 GCA_037953745.1 Lithodes maja
AGCAATGGTTATGGGTATCGAGTACAGGTAAAAGATTAATGAAACGTAAAATGGCTTCTCTGCTAGTAGAAGTCATTAAAGAGAGTAATCCCGGCGTAGTGGGTAGGGCCCACGATTTACGCAAATGGGCAGTATCTTTACGTTTTCTAAAGAATTTTTCTGTTGAAGACATAGCTACTACTCAACTATGGGCTTCAAATCATACTTTTTTGACTCGATACCTGTCGGTAGCACTAGACAAACCGTCAATGCCATGTATAGCGTTACGGCAAAGGGTCTAGATGGGTCTCTAAGTCACTAATTGTTTAGGTTAAGAAAGAGGGGGGGGGGGGTGCAGTCAGTGAAACATAAGACACCCTAGACCCCGCCGGAAGATATGTACAAAGTATACGAGCTGTGATACAATGTATAAGTGTTGTGATTAAAATTTCTCTGTAGTAATGCCTACGGGAAATGTTGTTGAGGTACAGTAGTACAACAATGGTTTCTTTCAGTGAGATACACTGTTGAAGCAATTTAATTTTAAGAGTTCTCGGTAGTTGCAACTACGAGTAGCATTTTCGTAAGTACATCTACGATAGTACAAGAATTTATTCTATTTTGTGTCTAATTTTAAGGAATATACACATTAGAATAATGGGGTTTATATGTGCACATGTAAACATAAAGTTTTATTTTTCACCACTTACTTTAAGTGGGGTGCCTTTAACTTTCAGATCTGTGAACAGATTCTCATAGTTACCTTTTTCCTCAAGCAGGCTTCTTTAACCCCTAACTGTCGGCGCGCAACATAAGTCGAGTATAATAAATCTGGACTATCTGGCGGCGCGCGACATAGGTCGTGTGGCAATTTCAGCACGTAATGTTGCTGAGAGAGAGAGACAAGTGGTGGCAGGAGAGTAGCGAGCATATGACTGCTCCAGACCACCGCGGCGAACCTACTGACATGAATCCCACCTCCTCCCTCCCTCTCTCACTCGCTACATACTGAATTGTATGGGGAAAGTACCGAATTACATGCTTTTTGCACTCGTGTTGCAAGAAAACTACCGTCATAAAAGGATCGTTATGGTGTCATTGGAATGCTCTGTTTATGCCCTTTCAGGGATAGATACTTGTTTTACGCTCTGGGTCTTATTTAGGCATGAAAATGATCACGTAAACAGCCCTATTTTGGCTAAAAACACCCCGCTGGTGGCTACATATTTTATACCGCCTAGGCCGCTCTTTAGGTGTTAAGCACGCCCCTGCTTGTACCCCTTTTTATATGTTGTATAAAGTTTATACATAAATATACAGTTTTACAAAGTAAGAATACTATGTGGTTGTTTGATTATCTGCCTATTCTATTTGCAAAGGTTATGATATGATTACGAATGTCCCCCTCCAGTCTTATATATCAGGCATAATCGTCAATGATGGAGGGGCCACTAATAAATTATAGGATTGACTCCTGCAAGGAGATAAAGAAAACCTAATATTTAGTAGTGGCCCCGTAATCATTGACGACTGGGGCCCTCCCGACCATCCCCTTCCCATTCGTTGATGTATTAAGGATTTTGGTATACTTGATATGTCAGTGAAGGTGGATAGATGCGCTAGCCAGCGTCTGGTGCAAGAATCCACAGAAGTACATCCACGGAATATGGAAAGCTTATGAATAGTTATTCTTATTTTATTTTTATTTTTTATTTGTTACAAAGTTTTTTCGTAGTGAGAACCCAATCATAAAGACGAACCATGAGTGATTTAGCGTGTGCTTATGATGAAGGTTCCTCTGAGCTCTGCAGCGGTTGTTGTTGTTCCCTAAGCTGCCTGGCCGAACAGCCCCGAGTCCCTGAGGAAGGCCATGGCCACGATCGGGCTTTCCCACAGAGCTCTCATTGAGTGTAGATTATGTTGTTGGCGTAAGTGGTTGTGTGAAATGCAGTCTTCTATGATGTGTTTAATGGTATGGGGTGCTGTGTTACATCCCGGGCAGGCGTCGACAACGCCACTACTAAATATATTAGGTTTTCTTTATCTCCTTGCAGGAGTCAAACCTATAATCTTTGATGTCGGACATAACCGATACCCTGTTTTAGCCGGTACTTTAGTAATGTACTAAGTAATTTAGTATAGTGTTGCACACACAAAGACTGCGGTAGTAAAAATGTCACCTGAAATACGCTCTTCCATTGTGGATGATGGCAATTCTGTGTATGTTGGACTTGTGAGATGTCGTGCATACGATCGCTTCTGGGTAACACAATGTTACCATTGCCAGGGCTTTGGCCATACCAGTGACAGGTGTTATCGGAAAAATGAGGATCCAAAATGCAACTTCTGTGCCGGTACTCATAACTCAAAAGACTGCACCAATAAGACTTCCCCCAAATGTATAAATTGTATGAGCTCCACATCAGTTACGGAGCCGCCAAATAATTTCGCCTCGAGTAGAAATTATCCTCTAATGACAGCTCAGAGAAATAAAGTTATTGAAAACACCAATTTTGTAGGTTAAACAAAAAATGAAAAATGCACACGGGAGCCGCTTGAAACTGGGTCTGTTGAATGTTCGTTCCTTGCGTAACAAAATGGATCATATTTGCGAGATCTTGGATGAACGTAACCTTGATGTATTATGTCTCACTGAGACCTGGTTGTTCGAGTCAGATCTGAATATTATCCAGGCGGCATTGCCTAAAACCCATTCCATAATAAATGTTCCTAGGCCTAGGGGAGATCATCCGGGTGGTTGAATGGCAGTTGTCTACTCCACATATCTGGTGAATATCTTGCAAATAAGCCATAACCCAGCCCCTCTTTATTATGAACGGTTGGAAGTGGAAATAAAACTCCATCAACAAATTCTAAGAATGGCAGTTGTCTATAGGCCTGGCCATCGTGGCACAGATTATAGGTTTGACTCCTGTAAGGAGATAAAGAAAACCTAATATTTAGTAGTGGCCCCGTAATCATTGACGATTATGCCTATTACATAAGGCACCCTCTTCACACTCATTTACCGTAGTTTGTATCTACCGCGCAGAGCATAAAAAATTGAGGAGCCTTCATCATGAGCGCACGCAACCTCACTCATGGTTCAGTCATTATGAAATTGGGTTCTCACTACGAAAAAAACTTTGTAACAAAGAAAATAAGAATAACTATTCATAAGCTTTCCATATAATCGTGGATGTACTTGTGTGGATCTTTGACCAGACGCTGACTCAGGCGTCATTCTTCCTTCACTGACATATCAAGTAAACCAAAATCCTTAATACATCAACGAATGGGAAGGGGAAGGTCGGGAGGGCCCCAGTCGTCAATGATTACGGGGCCACTACTAAATATTAGGTTTTCTTTATCTCCTTACAGGAGTCAAATCTATAATTTATTAGTGGCCCCTCCATCATTGACGATTATGCCTGATATCTAAGACTGGAGGGGGACATTCGTAATCATATCATAACTCTAGCAAAAGCAGATAATCAAACAACCACATAGTATTCTTACTTCGAAAAGATATATATTTTGGCGCAGCACATATATACAAAAAGGGGTACAAGCAGGAGCGTGCTTCAAAGAAGCCTGCTTGATAAAAAAAGGGTTAACTCTGAGATTCTGAGCACAGATCCGCCAGTTAATAAGGCACCCCACTTAACCCTCCAGCCCCGGGGGCTATAGCTCGCGACTGTGCTGCAGTACCGGGTGTTTTGACGATCTTTGGCCTATGTTAACTACTCTGTAAGTCAATGAATATGGCATGTAATGTTGTGAATAAAAAAGAATAATGTTCCACAAACCTTCCTCTGTCGAATGGCGTTGAGTAGAGGTCTCTAGCCCCTCTGGTTGCATAATGGTGAGCGCGGGAAGACGAGTGCTTTTCTGCGGCAAATTCTTCCCGCGTTCGAACGCGTCGCCCCGGCCATGGCTACGACGCACCTAGCCGCTCGTCGCGCCAAAGTATTTATGTCCCTTAGACGATTTTAGTGTTTGATATTGAGAATGTGATGTTTATTTGATATTTTCTAGTTATTTTGAGGCCAATTATATAAAATATGTTTATTAGGGTATCACTGTCACTGATATTGCTAATTTTCACTCGATACCGTACATTTTATTAGTAATTGAGGTAGGTTATTGTTGTATTAGGCACTGATTATTCGTTATTACAGGTGTTTATTATTCTTTGGTCATCAAGTATTGTGTCTTGTGTCACTTTCACTTTGATAAATATGCTTTAGAGTGTCACTGTCACTGATAATGCTCATTTTCACTCGATACCGTACATTTTATTAGTAATTGAGGTAGGTTATTGTTGTATTAGGCACTGATTATTCGTTATTACAGGTGTTTATTATTCTTTGGTCATCAAGTATTGTGTCTTGTGTCACTTTCACTTTGATAAATATGCTTTAGAGTGTCACTGTCACTGATAATGCTCATTTTCACTCGATACCGTACATTTTATTAGTAATTGAGGTAGGTTATTGTTGTATTAGGCACTGATTATTCGTTATCACAGGTGTTTATTATACTTTGGCCATCAAATATTAGGTCTTGTGTCACTTTCACTTTGACAAATATGCTTTAGAGAGTGTCACTGTCACTGATAATGCTCATTTTCACTCGATACCGTACATTTTATTAGTAATTGAGGTAGGTTATTGTTGTATTAGGCACTGATTATTCGTTATCACAGGTATTTATTATACTTTGGCCATCAAATATTAGGTCTTGTGTCACTTTCACTTAGTTATATGATTTGTAAACGTTTTATATACAATTTATTGTCTTTTTTCACTGATTTATATATTTCTATAGGTTCTAATCATATGAATGTCACTTGGTATATACATATATTTATTAGTGGCCCCTGCATCATTGACGAACATGCCTATTACATAAGGCACCCTCTTCAAACACTCATCCGCCGTAGTTTGAATCTACCGCGCAGAGCATTTAAAATTTGAGGAGCCTTCATCATGAGCGCACGCGACCTCACTCATGGCTTCAGTCATAATGAATTGGGTTCTCACTACGAAAAAACTTCGTAAAAAATAAAAACAAAAAGAAAATAAGAATAACTATTCAATAAGCTTTCCATCATATCGTGGATGTACTTGTGTGGATCTTTTGACCAGACGCTACTGCAGGCGTCATTCTTCCTTCTCTGCTCTGCGCTCAGCCTGCCTGGACGTGTCTCCCCACGCTCCGCGGGTTCCACATTTGTTGCGTCCCTAGTGAGTTTTTTCTCATTTGTTTACTCCGGGATGTATCGAGTAAGGTTAGGATATGCGTAGCAGGAGTGTCCTGGGCTGGTTGCCTGCAGTGCAGTGTATTTTGGGTCGTGTGTTTGGGGGCATCTATTTCGGATGTTCCCTCGTGGTCCTGTTGTGGACAGGTGAACTTTTTCACAGTTAGCTAGCTTTGTGATGCAGGCGGCTTTCTTTTAACGTTATTGCTTCCTTTTATCTTTCTGATGAGGTAGCGTATTTTTGTTGACGTTCCCAGCGTATTTTTCTTCACTTAGTGAAGTTTTTTTCTGGGTCCCGAGTCAGTTCTTCCCTTTGCCGGAAGTGTTTGCTACAGTGGTGTGTTGGCGGTGGTTCCCGTTGTGATATAATTCAGTGCTTTTTGTTTATATTCCAACATATTACTATTATCCGTCTGCCTAGGCCTAGCCAGCCTCTCGTAGCTTTACCACATATACAAGTGTTATTGATTTATTTTCTAAATATGTACTACTGTGTCATGTGTGTCCTGGTTTAGTTGTGTATTGGCTAATTCCACGGACTATTTATGTGTCCTGGGGGAGTTGTGTATTGGCTAATTCCATGGACTTTGTTGGGCCCGGCGTTAGTTGTGTTTTGGCTACGCCTTGGTCCGGTGTTGCGTTCAGATGGTATCTGGACGGGGTGGGTTTTTTCCGGCGGGTTTTTCTCGGTTTCACCTTGATAACCCCGGCTGGTTGCCGAGTTTTGGCCACGCGTGGTTTAAAACAGGCTTGTTTCCCCGGCGAGTGGTGTCTGTGGCTCCCCAGGACTGCGTCTCTGGGGTGCCTGTTTCAGGCTCCTTATGACTCCCGGCGGGTTGGCTGTACCCATCTAACAGTGTTCATTCGGACACGTGTTGTTTGTAGTTTTTTCGGTTTTGCAAAAGCCAATATAAAACTATGCTGTTGTTGTATTTCCTCCCCGGCGATCTTTTACAAAGAAGTGGGGATAGGAACAATTGGGGTTAACTTTTAAACTTTAAATCACCCGGCGGGTGCAACCTGGAAGGGTGGGATGACCGAATTTGCAAAATTCAGTTTAGTTGACCAGACAATTGAGGGATGCATTGTGTATCGCCTCCTTCAACATACGGCGCTTTAGGGCACAATTGGGGTTAACGTTTTTCAACTAATTATTCACACCCGACGGGTGCTCCTTAGAAGGATGGGAATAACGAATTTACAATTCAGTTCGTTAACCAGACAATTGAGGGATACGTTTTGTATCGCCGCCTTCTTCATACGGCGATCTAAAAAGATACTTCGGCAGAAGTTAGATCTCGTATATTTGTCAGGCTTCCCAGTTTTTGATCTACGAGATAATTCGGGGGCCGGCGTCTTTTTTATTTTATTTTTTCCAAAATTGAATCTTGAAACAAACACCACCGGAAAGACTTAATCAGTTATAAACGCCATGATGGTCTTTATATATTATGTCAGAGGGTATTCATAAATCTTTTGGACAAATTAAGATATTCTGAAATCTTTTACTTAGGAGACCCCACCGCGTAGCGAGCTGTGGTCGTTGAGTATTACGTCTCGTTACCCGGCGGGTTATTTAACACTTGTGTGCGAACATGATTGGGTTAACCTTATGAGCATTAATTCCTGGAAATTTTCTTTTTTTCCAGAGCTGGGTCCCGGCGGGTCTATGCAGAACCTTGAGTAAGTTTCCCTCCAGTGTCTGTCATGACTTCCGTTGCCCCGGTTTTTGCTTTATGCATTAGGCCCTCCTGTTCAGGTATCCCTACTTTTGCGCACACCCTTTGTATAAAATGTGTTAATATGTCTCGTTTTTTTTTTTTTCTATGTGATTGAGGGAGGCAAAAGGCATAACTGCCTATAGCGAGTGCCTCCCCCATAGTTGAAAGAGTGACAGGGCCAAAATCAAGGGACGTTCGAGCCAAAATGCCTGGACACACGGAGTTTGAAGTAATTTAAGTCATAGGAAGAGGGAAAGACTGATTCTGGGAGAGAGTTCCAGAGCTCAGCTGTTGAGTAGAAGAAAGTTTGAGAGTAACGTTTCACTCTTGGGTTGGAGAGTTGCACAGAGTAGGGGTGGGATTGAGTTGCAAGACGGGTACCACGTGCCCTACGTAAAGGAGGTGGTATGCACTGGGATAGCTCTGAGGAACACTGATTATTATAGTAGCGATAGAATAGCGAGAGAGATGCAACATTGCGGCGGAGAGAGAGAGATTGCAGAGAGTTGGTGAGTGGACGGGAGTTAATGATACGAAAGCCCTTCCTTTCAACTTTGTCTAGGAGAGCGGTGTGAGAGGAACCTCCCCACACATGTGAACAATACTCAATACAAGGGCGCACTATGCCCCTGTACAGAGCAAGAAGCTGTGCAGGGGAAAAGAACCCCCTAAGGCGGTTGAGCACACCCAGCTTCTGGGAGGCTGCCTTAGCAAGACTGGTAATATGGTCCTTCCAAATGAGAGCAGAAGAAAAAGAGACACCAAGAATATTGAGAGAAGATGAAGGGTTGATTTTTGTATTGTTGAAGAATAAGGGATAGTCCGCTGGGAGATCCTGACGGGTAGATAGATGGAGAAATTGGGTTTTGGAAGCATTAAAGTTAACAAGGTTTTCTCTGCCCCAATTGGAAATTGTATTTAGATCAGAATTTAAGAGTTCTATGGCTTCATTACGTTTGTTGTTGAGAGATTGCTGGCTGGGGCGTTCTGAAAAACTAATGGAGTAGTGTAAGGTTGAGTCGTCTGCGTATGAATGGATGGGAATTAAGGTACAGTTAAGGAGATCATTTATAAAAATTAGAAAGAGAATAGGAGATAGGACAGAGCCCTGAGGAACACCGGAGTTTATAGGGTGAGGAAGTGAACAATGGCCGTCCACAACCGCGGCTATGGAACGGCCGGAAAGGAAATTAGAGACAAAGGCACAGATGGAGGGATAGAAACCGAAGGAGGGTAGTTTAGAAATTAAAGATTTATGCCAGACTCTATCGAAGGCTTTCGATATGTCTAGTGCAATAGAAAAAAGTCTCACCGAAGTCCCGAAAGGAGGATGACCAAGAGTTAGTAAGATATGAAAGAAGATCACCAGTAGAGCGACCAGTTTGGTGTGGGTTACCTTTCCGGCGTTTTTCTCGTTACTCCGAGAACACCGTTTTTTGTTTACCGAGTTTTAGTCAGGATGGCTAAAATAGGTAAGTTACCCCGACGAGCTTGGTCGCTTGAGGGCTCATCAGAGACTGCGTTTTCTGTGGTCGAGCCTGGGATCAGGCTTCCTGTGTTATTCATTGCTTTATGCATTACGCCCTCCTGTAATGTCTCGTTTGGTGTGGGTTACCTTTCCGGCGTTTTGCTCGTTGCTCCGAGAACACCGTTTTTTTGTTTACCGAGTTTTAGTCAGGATGGCTAAAATAGGTAAGTTACCCCGACGAGTTTGGTCGCTTGAGGGCTCATCAGAAACTGCGTTTTCTGTGGTCGAGCCTGGGATCAGGCTTCCTGTGTTATTCCCGGCGAAGGGGGCTCCACACAGTTATCTAGGTGATCATGCTGACACCTGTTGGACATGGTTTTCTCGGCTTTTCAAAGCCATTGAAACAATGCTGTCTGTTTGTTTGGTCTTTCCCTCCCGGCGACCTTTTTACAAAGAGGTCTGGGGCAGGTATAATTGGTTTGACATTGCATATAAAACCCGGCGGTTATACCTTCGGGTGGTTATATTAACGGATTTGCGATTCGCGATAATTTGCCAAACAATTGATTGATACAATAGGGTATCACGGCCTTCAAGACGGCGATCTATGAGGGCTTCTGGGATAAGCCGGATTAGAGATAAAGATAGGCTTAGACTTTTTATGGGATAAAAAGATGCCTGAATCTTACTAGTGTTTCAAGTGTAAAAGGATACTTGAAAGACTTCATTTTTAAAAAAGATATGCTTCATCTTTATGAGGATTCAGAAGTTATGCTTAATTCTTTTGGACAGGTAAAAGATATGCTGAAATCTTTAATAAGCCATTGAAACAATGCTGTTTGTTTGTTTAGTCTTTCCCTCCCGGCGACCTTTTTACAAAAAAGGTCTGGGGCAGGTACAATTGGTTTGACATTGCTTATAAAACCCGGCGGTGGTACCTTCGGGTGGTTATATTAACTGATTTGCAATTCGCGATAATTTGCCAAACAATTGATTGATACAATAGGGTATCACGGCCTTCAAGACGGCGATCTATGAGGGCTTCTGGGAAAAGCTGGATTAGAGATTAAGATAGGCTTAGACTTTTTATGGGATAAAAAAGATGCCGGAATCTTACTAGTGTTTCAAGTGTAAAGGGATACTTGAAAGACTTCATCTTTAATAAAGATATGCTTCATCTTTATGAGGATTCAGATGATATGCTTATATCTTCTGGACAGGTAAAGATATCCTGAAATCTTTAATATGAAACTAAAGGAAAACGAAAAGTAGTGGTGGAGTACTACGGTTCGTTGACCGGCGGTTTTGTGGCACATATTTTGTACCATTTTTGGGTGTAACCCTATGAGCATTAATCCCCGGAAATTTCTCTTTCCAGGGCAGAGTTCCGGTGTTGCACCAGGTGACCAGGTAGTTCCCGGGGGCGGGGTAGTTTTCCCCCAGTCTCTGTCATGTCGGCACTTGAACCTCTCATTGCTGTATGTTCAACGCCGTTAAGCTCAGGTATCCCTATATTAATTTTATTTGTTAATGAAATAATTTAATAACTGATTCATAATAAACCTATATATTTTCTATGATTATATTATGATAATATTGTTTATTTATAGTAATTTATTTTAATACAATTAAATATAAATTTAATTAATTAGTATACTTTATGATTTTGCTCACCAGCTCTGCTTTCAATGTGTTAATGAGCTATGGGAGCTTTTAATTATCATAAACCTTTACAGGGCTCTCTTTCAGAGAGTATACCGAGCTCGCAAGCGAGGGACAGCCACAGCCAAGGTGTATGGCGATACTCACAGTCCTGGCAGGACAGAACACATCCCTTTGTGACTCAACTAGTGCTGACGTCCACCGGGATGCCGATGTACCATCTTCTATCCCAGTTTTAACATGGCAACATGTGGAGGTCCCAGCTTCGGCGGGATCTTCCCATGATAAACCAGACTTAACGGATAAAGAACAACGATCTCTGGTCTCAGAAATGGAGGTTGAAGAGTCCAGTCACCTTCTAGGCGACTCTCAGGGTACTGTCGAATCTCCACGGAGTTCGTCATCGGCTAGGTATGTACCGGCGGAAGAGATTGATGGACTACTATTGAATGCACTTAATAGGTTCTTTGGCCCTACGCCGGAAACTCCTTTTGATACGGGAGATCCCGCGATGTCGACGAATGTGCGACCTCTGGCTACATCCTTTGCTTTAGCTAAAATACCTAACCATCCGCTTGTGTCAATGTTACGGAAATGTTTTGGATGTTCATATTAAGGACATTCCAAGTTATTATAACCATGACTTATTCTTCCCACCAAATCCCTCCAGAACGCCATTCTTGGTTATCTCTTCCGGTTTTTGGTGCCGGCGGAGTCCCCTCTGCTTGACTGCCACCCCCCAAATAATCAATTTGGGCGAATTATAAGCTCCTTTAGCACGTCTTCCCCAGCTTACATAGACCGCGAGTTTAGGTTAAGAGGAAAAGCGTTTAAACCGTTTTCGCAATATCTGGTTCCCAGCAAGTAACAAAGTCTCTGTTACGCTCTTCTCAGGCAATAGAAGCCGCGGAAGTCAGGAAAGCCATTGAACTTTCCCGGCGCTTGCTTCTCCAGACTTCCATCCAAGTCTTTAGGAGATATTCGGATGGCCTTATTAGAGGCAGTTCGAGCAAGGCAGGATCTGAGGATGTTCGTAGTGAAGAAACTTCTTGACCGTATTGCAAGCCAAGTAGTTCTGTCTCCAGTTCTAATTCCTTCTTTGATTTCACCAGCAGTTTGGAAGACTGTTTTCAATTTGGCACAAGCATTCAAGCAAGGTCCCCGCAAGCCCTGATACCCTTGTTAGAACAAGGGATCAGGGTCTGGTGGTATCTGGGCGACTAACTGGTGGTGGCAGAAACAGAAAAGTTACGCATCATTCATGTCTACGTTACGTTACGTTTTTTTCTTACAGTAGATCCTCTTTTCCAGAGGATCTACTGTAAGAAAAAATGTCTACGTTACGTTAAACCATCTCTTATCTCTAGGATTCAAGGTCAACTTAGTAAAAGTCAAACCCTTGTTCCCCCACGAGTATTTCAGGGGATAGGGCTGGTCGAGGACACAGCTTCTCTCACTCTGAGTCAGAGTCAGAGTGTGGACACTCGAAACAGATTTCGCAAAAAACTGTTTATGTTTCTCCACAGTCTGACTACGACACAGAGACTTTGGGAATCTCTAGTCGGTTCTCTCAACTGGGTTCAGCTAACTGTGAAGTTGGGCCGGTTGTAAGTCTAACGTTTATTCTTGGAGGGCAACAAATTTTTCCCACTATTACCGGCGGGGATAGAATGGCCTATCCCAACGTTATTACACAACTTACTAGCGGTTTGGGCGACGAGAGAAATGTTGCACGCAGTCATGTCATGAACCTCTCCTCCGCCGTCGGTATGGGTGGACATGGATGCGTCAGGAACGATAGGTTGGGGCTTTTAGTCAAACCTCGGGCATCAGGGTCAAATGTTTTGGTCCCATTTAGAAATCTTCCACATCAATGTCAAAGACTTACTAGTCCCCTTATCTGTCCTTCAGGCTCACGGCTCTGCTTTACGGGGCAAGTCGGTGGCCTTCAGAATGGACAATCTGAATGTGGTTCACTGTATTCAGAAACAAGGGTCAATGAGATCTCGGAAGTGGCTAAACGTGTCAGAAAAGATTTTTATACTAGCCAACAGGCTGGACATTCATCTTCACGCATCTTATCTCCCAGGCGTAGCAAACGTCTGGGCAGACGCTCTGTCTCAGAGACAAAGCACATCAGTAGTATGGGCGCTCTTGCGTGTGCGGAGCATTACCATCCACAAGTGGATTTGTTTGCGTCTGAGAAAACTCACAAACTCCCACTGTACCTCACCCGCCGGACGATAACGCCGGCGGGCGGACCTGACGCTCTGATGACGGACGAGAACAGGTTGAGTTCCATTTATCTATCTTCCGCCGCCAGACGCGTCTCTAATGTGCCACGTAGTCAACGAACTACAGGATTAGCGAGGCGTAGTCTCGCTAATCGCGCCCCTGTGGCCGGCGCAGTGTGGTACCAGCATTTGAACACGTGGTGCCCGCACCCAGTGTCACTCCCGGTCAGGTTGTTCCACTTAGAACACAATTAGCAACCTAGAAACCTCGCGGACTTGTTCATTTTGGACATTCAGGAGGCCAAGTGGCTAGCACCATATGGTAGCGACGTGACCAAGATATTCACGAATCAATATACCCAGTCTACAAAGCGACAGTTTCAATCGCATTGGCAAGCTTTTACGTCTTGGATTCTTAGAACAAAACAAACTGTGCCCTCGGTGGCGTTGGTTGTTAATTGTTTAATGTATCTGTTCATGCAGAAACATTTATCTGAAATTGATTTATGTGGGCAGGTTTTAAACTCCGCCCACCTCCCCGTCAGCTCAGGCCTTCATGGTCTCTGGACAAAGCATCGTCGTTATTCTCGTTCCCGTATGTACCAAAGACTGCAGATTTTACAAAAGGGCAGTATTCCTTATGGCTTTGGCTACCGGGAACAGAGTATCTGAGCTGGCGGCGATGAGCAACACACCTAATTGCCTCAGGTTTGATAGGCTTCATGAGTGTATTCACATTGCACCTTCCCCAGGATTCATAGCCAAGAATGAGCACAGTGAACACGTGTTTTCAGAGTTCACGGTGCCGGCGTTAAAAAGGGGAAAGGTGCACCATCTTTTTTGCCCAGTGTAAGCTCTAACCAAATATTTAAGAATGGCACCTCTAAATCACCAGGGTGCTTTATGGGTCGCAAGTCCGGGTGAACGCTTGATGGAGCGTACACTGGCTTCTCTCTTGGTCGAGGACTTTAAAGAGAAGAATCCCAGCGTTGTGGGTAAGACCCACGATTTACGCAAGGGGACAGCCTCTTTACGTTTCCTTAATAATCTTTCGATGGAAGTTATTAAGTCCACACAGTTGTGGGCCTCTAATCAGGAGTTTTTGACTCAATACCTTTCAGTAGCTCTAGACAAACCTTCCTTGCCATGTATAGCTTTACGGCAGAGGGTCTAGGTGGCCCTTTTAGTCACGTTTTGTTTAATTTCAAGAAAAAGGGGGGGGGGGGGAAGGGTGCAGTCAGTGTGACATAGGACACCCTAGACCCCTCCGGAGTATGTGTTCGGAACATACGAGCTGTGATACTGTTTGTAGGCATTGTATTATAAAATTTCTCTGTAGTATTCATTGCAGGAAATTGTGCTAAAGGCCAATAGTAGTGTTACAACAATTCTTGTTGTAAGTAGCCTTGGCTGTGAAGCATTAGATTTTGAGACATCTCGGTAGTTGCAACTACGACTTTTACTTTTGAAGTAATTACTTCTCCATAAGTACACGAGTTCAGTACTTCTACGAATGTACAAGAATTCATTTTTGTTTGGTTATTTTTAGGAATATATCCATTAGTTAATGGGGTTATATGTGCACATGTAAACTTATAAGTTTTTAGTTTTCACCACTTACTTTAAGTGGGGTGCCTTCTTAACTAGCAGATCTGTGTACAGAGTCTCAGAGTTAACCCTTTTTCAAGCAGGCTTCTTTGAAGCACGCTCCTGCTTGTACCCCTTTTTGAAGATTTAGGCTGTATAAAGTTTATGCACCCGAATATCTCTTTTTTTTACAAAAGTAAGAATACTATGTGGTGGTTTGATTATCTGCTTTTCTAGAGTTATGATATGATTACGAATGTCCCCCTCCAGTCTTAGAAATCAGGCATGTTCGTCAATGATGGAGGGGCCACTAATAAATTATAGGTTTGACTCCTGTAAGGAGATAAAGAAAACCTAATATTTAGTAGTGGCCCCGTAATCATTGACGACTGGGGCCCTCCCGACCATCCCCTTCCCATTCGTTGATGTATTGAGGATTTTGGTTTACTTGATATGTCAGTGAAGGAAGAATGACGCCTGCAGTAGCGTCTGGTCAAAAGATCCACACAAGTACATCCACGATATGATGGAAAGCTTATTGAATAGTTATTCTTATTTTCTTTTTGTTTTTATTTTTTACGAAGTTTTTTCGTAGTGAGAACCCAATTCATTATGACTGAAGCCATGAGTGAGGTCGCGTGCGCTCATGATGAAGGCTCCTCAAATTTTAAATGCTCTGCGCGGTAGATTCAAACTACGGCGGATGAGTGTTTGAAGAGGGTGCCTTATGTAATAGGCATGTTCGTCAATGATTACGGGGCCACTACTAAATATTAGGTTTTCTTTATCTCCTTACAGGAGTCAAACCTATAGTGTCACTTTCACATATTATTATGGTGTAATTGTATTTGTATCAATTTTCTCATAATACATGACTTTTGTATTACAATAAATTGGTTTTCTTCCACTTTTTGCCTATATATAATTATAGTGTACATATTGTCATTTTATTTGGCAATTTCAGTATGATTATTAGAACTCCAGCTTGGAGTGGTAATCAAAGAAGCACTCTAAAGCACAGAGTGCCACCTTGCACTCCACACACTCCATGGTTGACTTTTTACCTGACCTCGGCCTCACCCTGCTGTTGTAGCAGACATGGCACCGCTTCTGCTGTGTTCTTCCTGATTCATTCTGAGGCAGGGAACCAAGCCTGTGCCTAATCAAGTATTGAGCACACTGCAAGCGGTTGATAACGGCGGGCCCAGGATGTGCCACTGCCCTCTGTGGCGTAGCATACTTCTCCAGGAGCTCCGTCAACACCTGCTTTTGGAACCTCCGCAGGCTATTGAACTTCAGGGGTGTGTTCACATTCCGAAGCTTGTATATATTGTAGGCATTCAGAACTGACATGTCCACCATATGCAGAAAGAACTTTTTGTACCATCTGCACGAGGTACGCAGGCAGTCAATGAAGCCTATCTGCATGTCGGACTTGTCCACCAGCCTCATGTTGATGTTGTAGTCCAGGACAGCATCGGGCTTGGTCACCCTGGCCTGGGTGCGGCGATCCACCTTGCCAGTCTCCACCATTTCCCCCTTGTGGATGGTGGTCAGGAGGTTGACCTTCCGCTGGTCGTGCCAGTGGATAGCCAGAATGGGCCCTGACTTCTTCTTGAACACATCACCTTTTTTGGTCTTTGGAGGGAAAGGTGGCATGCCCTTCCTTTTCCCTCGTACTGTGCCTACAGTCCCCGTCTTGCGCTCATGCAGGTACTGTGAGAGAGTGGGGGACGTGTAATAATTGTCCGTGTAGAGGACGTGATTCTTATGAAAGTAGCGGTCCATCATGGCTTGCACCACTGCTCCGCCAAAGCCAATGAGGGGGTCCACAAGCAAGTCCCCTTCCTTCCCGCTGTAGACCAGGAAGTCCAGGACATAGCCAGTTTGGCAGTCGCACAGCACAAAGAATTTTATGCCAAAGCGATGTCTTTTTGAGGGGATGTACTGCCGGAAGCTGAGTTTTCCCCGGAACAGCACAAGAGACTCGTCAATGACGACCTTGCGGAAGGGCTTGAAGTAGGAGGTGAAGCGTTCTCGCATCATCTCGTACAACGTCCTAATCTTCCACAGCTTGTCTGGGAGGTGGACGTCAAAGTTGGTGACAAGATGGAGCGCTGCGAGGATATCAAGGTACCGGTCGCGAGACATATATTTCCCGAAGGCAGGGGTGGATATCAGATCATTGGTGATCCAATAGTCAGGCAACCTATGCTTCTTGACATGAGGCATTAGCATGGTGAGTGCCAGGAACACCATGAACTCTTTATGAGTCACTGGGGTCCACTGCCTCATGTGGCCCTTGGTCACCTTGCCCAAAAAGTGGACCTGGAATTGGTGCTGCTTATTTGTCTCTTTGACAACATAGCCTACCACCTCCTCATCAAAGAAGGCCTCAAATAGTTCGTGTGGTGGAGCATTGGGGCCTGCAGGAAAATTGGGGGTAATGCCTGAACCCTCCAGTACCTCATCAAAAGCTGGCACATCAGGGTTGTATCCATCCTCATCAACTACGTCTTGCCACTGAAACACGTAGAATGGGTCTTGTCTACGCTGACGAGGAGCTCCAGCTGGTGGCCCAGCACGCCCAGGGCCAACTCGGGAGGCGCGCGCCCTAGGGCGGCGAGGGCGTCGGCCAGGGCGGCGGGCAGCACGACGGGCAGCACGACGCCGGGCCAAGCGGATGGGTCGAGGGTCGTCGATGTCCATATAGTCATCGTCAGAGTGGTCATCTTGCCCTGACGGTGGACCTATGTAATCATGGCCAGAGTCTTCAGAGAGGTGCCCTTCATCATCAGTGGCCCCCACATAATCTGGCGGGGAACCAGTGATGCGTGGGCGGCGTGCGGGTGGGCGAGGTGGGGAAGGAGTGGCAGGTGAGGCTGTGTCCCCCCCGAGGTCCCGGGCTCCTTGGCCTGCGACGAGTGACAGAAAGCAATGATTCACTGTCACTAGGCCCAGGTATTGGTGATGCGAGCTCAAAGACTTCTTCAGGAAGACATGTTGAAGGCGGGAGAGGTGGGGAGGACCGTGGGGAAAGTTGCGGGGACAGTTGCGGGGACGTATGGCTGGGGCCGGCCGGGGTGGACGCCGCGGGAGCCTCGAACAAAACTCTCTTACTTTTCTTAATTTTCTTTGTATATTTCCTACCTTTCCCCTTTTCGGCAACAGTATGTCTCCTGTCGGGGGACCTAGGAGGCAAATAGGCCGAAAGTGGGGGGTCCTCAACCCTTGGCAATGGTGGGGGTGGGGGGAAGAATGCGGGGCATCCGGGTCATCTTGGGTGGCGTGGGTAGATAAGGGAGACAATGGCGGACGAGAAGGGTCACCACGCTGACCCTCACTCACAGCCTCATCCTCACCAAGTATTTTTGCTTGTTCCCTAGCTGCCGCGGCCGCCTTCTCAAGTATTTTTTGCTTATACAAATGTAGCTTGAAAGGCGATTTACCTGGGGAAGGGCTTGGAGTCGTGTCACTTATGCGAAATTTGGTGAGTGACCTTGAACTCTCCCACTCACTCACTCACTCTCAAGTTCACTGTCTTTAGGTAAACCAGCTTCCTCAACAACTGGTACATCACCTTCATCACTCTCATCACTGTCATGTTCTCTTGCAAATCCCAGGAATTGCTCTTCTTTGTCACTCTCATGGCCATAATCACTCGACTTATAATTACTGGAGTCGTCACTGACTTCATCATCAACATTATGCTTGGCATCAGCTCGCTCATAAAGTCTCAAAGTCGTCTCAATACCTCCGGGAGATAACACATTTAGGCGATGGCGTCGGGGTAAGGCGCGACGAACTAGCAAGGGTGTCGTAGGAAGCACGGTATCGGACACAGCGGAATCACTATTTGGCGTACTGTCCATGATGGCGTCGGGGTAGATACTGTTGTTGTGGCGTCGTTTACGCCGGGTGGCGCCACCTACCGTCCCATGATACCAAAAATGTACGCGCGGCATTCGAAAGCACGCACGCAAGCAATGGGCGTTCAAGAGCCCTTCCGGGTTGCGCGGGCCGAGGTTGTTATGGGCGTTCAAGAGCCCTTCCGGGTTGGAGGGGTTAAAATAAGTGGTGAAAAAATAAAAACTTATAAGTTTACATGTGCACATATAAACCCCATAAAACTAGTGGATATATCTTGCAAAATATATCCAATGCTTAAAATTAGATTGCTTCACAGCCAAAAAACTACTTACAACAACACTGTTGTTTGTACTACAATTGTACTAGCACAATTTCCTGTAATGAATAGTATAGAGAAATTTTCATATCACAACACCCATAAACAGTATCACAGCTCACATACTCCGGCGGTGTCTAGGGTGTCCTATGTTACACTGACTGCACCCCCCCCCCTCCCCCCCCCCCCGGGGGGGGGGGGGGGATATCTCTCTTTCTTCACTTCCCTTCTGCTGCGAACAAGAGAGAGAGAGGGTAAGACAGAAAAAGATAGATTAAGCTGCGAAGGTGGAAAATAGGTACTCAAGGATAGAAGGGAAGAGATGACGACAAACCCGTTATTACATTCTAATTAACGAGAGGACAACCCTGTTGGGTTGACCCACAGCCAACATCCTTCGAGGAAGGGGAAAGGCTGCAACTCCGACACGATGATAAGACCAAAGAACCACAAAAACCCCACTGAGACCTAGCATATTCTCTACTTTCTAGATATCACATAAGGATGTTTTTGGGGACGGTAATTCATTTGAATTATTTGATCGCCCACCTTCAGGTGAACTGGCCGTCCCCATGGTTTTCTTATTCTTTATGCAATCGTGACTCGTGCTCATTATTCAGGTACATTAGGACAGTAGGATAAATCGGAGGCTAGCAAAGACCAATCAAGAACTTCACCTTCAATGTTGGTTGACAAGACTTTAATTCGGTTAGGCTACCGGTACTACTCTTAGACCAATTTAATACTGACGGCTCCGATTTACCATCCTGACAACACATTTAGATCCAAATAGGTACGGGAGGATAGATATAAACATATTGCAGTAATCTTAAGCTTGATATTAATACAGTATAAGGAACATTTTACCGTTTACAACTCTTAATATTGGTACCGTATCTAATTATCTGTATACCATTAACCTGGGACCAATCCATTACCGTACTGGGACAGTCTCTTAACCTAGGAGTAGGACTCGAACCTTGCTGTCTGTATCCACCCCATTCCTCTCAGTATTATACATCCCAATTCCGCTAGATACCGGTATCAGCCAGGCTTGCCTTTACGTCTCTTCGGCCTACCGTATCCTGGGGTATAGGGGGTAATCATACGTCTTCCTGCGGTCCTTGAACCCTCGTACAGTACACAAGTTCAGCATCCTGCACTCAGCCAATGGGAGGGATGAATCTCCGATTCTCCGCCATCAGCAATTCAGCATCACATCGACTCCGTCCCAAATTGGTTCCCTGGTAATTCGAATACATTCTTAACCCACGGTTGACATATAGCTAACCCTTAATAATGGGGTTAATCAATATCCTAATTACGGTACACAGTAATACTAAAACAAATACATATAAAAAATATAGGCTAATATAAACATATAAAAATACATGGATTCCTATTAACGTATAAAAATAGATGAGCTAATATAAGTACAGAAATACAATGACAGATCAAATTATGACATTACAGTACTGTACCAAAATAATCTCTTAAGGCATCCAAAGATCCTCTCATTAAGTACAGGTACATATGTTACTCAGCAGTACTCTACACACAATTGGGAATACATAATTACACAGCATATCTATGGAGTCAAATCCATACAATAATGGCATAAATCAAAGGTAATTGTCATGGTCAAACTTAACAGGTTGGACTGCTCAACGCGGAGGGTGCTAGGGAATGAAGATTCCGAGAGACAGAAACGAGCGAGGTACGTGGAGAGTAAGAGGGTGGTGAAGAGAGTAGTGAAGGAAAGTAAGAGAAGAGTAGATGAGGAATTTGGAAGGAATCTGAGTGTAAAATGGAGGGAGAGTAAGAAACTGTTCTGGAAAGAAGTCAAGAAAGTTAGGGAAGGTAGCAATGGAAACAGTAAGGGTGTGAAAGATAAGAATGGGAGAATGCTAGCCGAGAAGCAAGAGAGAGTCGAAAGATGGAGGGAGTACTTCAGTGAGTTGCTAAATGAAAGGAATGAAGAGCCAGCAAACATAGCTGGATATGGTATGGGAGGGAGAAGAAGAGAAGTAGTGGAGGAGGAGGTGGGGATCAGGAGGTCAGAAGTGTGGGAAGCCATGAAAAGAGTGAAGTTGGGGAAAGCACCAGGAACAGATGGAGTGTGTGGGGAAATGTTGAGGTATGGTGGTGAGATAGTGATAGAATGGGTATGGAAAATGTGCAAACTAGCATGGGAGAAGGGGAGTGCACCCGATGACTGGAAGACTGGCATAATAGTCCCCCTATATAAGGGCAAAGGGGAAAGAGGAGTGTGTGGTAACCACCGAGGAATATGTCTTCTAAGCGTAGTAGGGAAGGTATACAGTAGGGTAGTGATTGAGAGAGTGAGAGTGAGAACGGAGAAATGGATAGGCGACGAGCAGGGAGGCTTTAGGAAGGGAAGAGGATGTGTAGATCAGATTTTTACCCTGAATTGTGTTGTGGAGAAGTATCTGGAGAAGAAACAAAAGGTGTATGTTGCCTTTATGGATTTGGAGAAGGCCTATGACAGAGTGGATAGAGAAGGTTTGTGGAAAGTACTGTACTTAGAATATACGGAGTAGAGGGCAAGTTGCTGAAAGCAGTGAAGAGCATGTATGAGGGTGCAAAGGCGGCAGTACGTGTGGAGAGTGAGCAGAGCGAGTTCTTTGACCTGAATGTTGGTTTGAAACAGGGGTGTGTGATGTCCCCGTGGTTGTTTACTGTATATATGGATGGAGTTATGAAAGAAATACTATCAAGAGCAGTGGATGTTGGTGTATCACTGAAAAGGGAGGGAATTGAGTGGAAGCTACCTATACTGCTGTTTGCGGATGATACAGTTCTGATGAGTGATAATGAATGGGAGTTGCAGGGTCTGGTAAATGAGTTTGGAACAGTGTGCGAAAAACGGAATTTGAAGGTAAATACGGGGAAGAGCAAGGTTATGGTCTTCGAAAGGGGTGAAGTCACAGAGTGTGAGGTGAAGCTGAACGGTCAGGCTATGGAGATCGTCAACTCTTTTAAGTATCTGGGCAGTGTGTTGAGTAAAGATGGGACTATGGATGAAGAGGTGCGGGAGAGGGTACAACAGGGGAAGAGGGTTGTAGGAACGCTAAAAGCAGTAACAAGAAATAGGGTGGTCAGTATGGAAGTGAAGAAGTCCTTGCATGACAGTGTGGTAATCCCGACACTGACTTACGGAAGCGAAGCATGGACGTTGGTTGAGAGACTCAGACCAAGAGTAAGAGCAGTGGAAATTAATTACTTAAGGAGTGCGTGCGGAATTACATGGAGGGATAGACAGACTAATGAGGAAGTAAGAAGGAGGTGTGGTGTGGAGGTAGATGTGCTGGAAAGTGTGAAAAGGAACAACTTGAGATGGTTCGGCCATATGGAACATATGGAAAGCGAGAGAATGACTAAGAGGGTGTATGAGAGCGAGGTGGAGGGACAGAGGGGGAGAGGTAGACCGAATATGAGGTGGAAGGATGGAGTGAGGAACTACATGAACGAAGGCGGTGCTGGTTGGGGGGAGGGGCGTCGACTGACTGGGGACAGAGGTGCATGGGGGCGGTTCGTTCGTGGCCACCCCTTCGGGGATCACGGCGTCAGGCAATAGATAGATAGATAGATAGATAGACATATGTTACTCAGCAGTACTCTACACACAATTGGGAATACATAATTACACAGCATATCTATGGAGTCAAATCCATACAATAATGGCATAAATCAAAGGTAATTGTCATGGTCAAACTTAACAGGTTGGACTGCTCAACGCGGAGGGTGCTATACAAGGCTCAAACAAAGCTTAACGTTATTTCTACTGTAACTCGAGTAACTTATCCCCTGAAATCAGCTGCCCAGAATCTCACTACAGCATTCCATCCCTTGCAAGGCAACTCTGTTCATTAGACCATGTCAAACATAATTATATCATGGCAATCAATATTCTTAATACACTCTAAAAGCACAATAATTAATAATAGCCTACTGTACTTCCAATTAGGTGAAAGTTAGGTAGCCTAATTAAAATGTAAAATCATATAACCTACCATAATAATTCAGCAAGTACCCATACCTAAACGGCCTTTTCACAAGTTAACTTTAAGTAACAATAGGTAAGAACAAATAATCATCTGAAATAAACCCGACCCAATGGGGGTCCGAAATTTGACGGTACTGGGGTTGGGAAATAAGGACCTCTAAATCAAGATAACAAGTAACTCTTTACACTATAACCCAGTAAAAACATTTAAAATGAACAATAACCAGGCCTAGGAGACGTTAGTTATAAATACTTATCTGAATAGGCCAGTTTCAGTTTCAGTTTCTATGGAGCTCGTCCTGGAATCTTTACGACTCTGAACCTCACGATTCTATACAGGACTGGCCATTTGTATCGGCACTAGCTCAGAGAAGAGTGTTGAGAGGGGAGAAGGGGTGTTGGAGAGAGAGGAAGCTGTTGGAGTGGCTTTGTTATGTGTGTCTAGTCTGTATACGTCGTCAGGATGTCCCCTGACTGGGTGCGAGTATGTGAAACATGCTAGGACGTACTACCACACCCACTAAATGTCCGCCGTGGCAGGGATTCGATCCCGGGTCTTGCAGATTCACACGTGAGCGTGCTCACCACTGGACCACCACGGCTCCTAACATTGGAACGTCGGAGACACGAAAGGTAAACAAAACTCAAGGATACTATCTCAAACGAATGTCCTTTCCTGATTTACCCGTTAAAATACAATCATATTTACCAAAATGCATGGTTTTATAAACTCAAAGTAATGAACAAGTTCTAAACATACAATACAACTGCTACATTAGTAATTTACTCAACCTGGTTGTCTCTCCGAAATGCGAGATGGTCTAAATCCTAAAATGGCGGTCAAGCTTCAAAAGCATTTTAATCAACTTCATCGTCCTCAATTCTACTCTTAACTGGTGTTCTCGCACTACCTCAGGATTATGTAAAACGGTGAAAGACAAACTAGCAAATTAGACTAGCCTAAGTTTGGTCGGAATTATGAAAAAACACAAGAATTGAAAGGCCATCAAATGGCGTCCCTCTGACTGAAATTATTACACACAAAGTTAATTTGACGTTAATTTGGAATAACAAAGTCTAAAATATCAGAAAAACACTTAGCAAAGGTGCACAGACTAAGTTTTACTGAACACAATGATAATGGGGGAATTTGTATGGTTGTAGGCACTTGGCAGGTGAGGGGTGCCTGTCGACCAACCCGATGGTAGGCTCGAGTTCACGAATTTGTCAATCACAGTAATATCTCCTACATTACACACCTAGTACTTACTTAACTGAATAAGCAATACCTTATAACACTATAAACCTTAATTACGAACCTCTGAATGGAGGGAAAGGAAGCCTAAGTCCGGAGAAGAAGCGGGGAATGATGACAGAGACTGGGGGGTGGGTAGGTGTCTCTCTCGTAGGCCTGGGATCACGACAGTGAGGGGCCGAGGGCCAGTGCCAGGGATCCCGCCAAAAAGGGGGAGGGTGACCACAAAGGGTGGCATCGCTTGGGTAGGAATTTGGCGGTCTTTTTACACAAGGGGGCATTACTCTAAATTCAAAAAGGAAGGATTTTTACATGGGAATAACAAAAAGGGGGTGAAAGGATAAATTAGGCTTGAAAGTATTTTAGATAGATTTGAGAATATTAGTTCTCCTCCTGATCTAGGCTAATTCCCTCTTTACATG
>JBAKBP010031929.1:0-23803 GCA_037953745.1 Lithodes maja
CTACATATATATACACACACAGCCAGCGTAAATATTATTAAAGGTTATACATTTGTCGATCTAGGTGATAGGGATGTTGTAATTATTGGTAGTATAATTGGTGATATACTTATTTTAGTAGTCACTGTTGATATCGTGTTAATAGAACAGATTTTAATTGTCTCTTAAACCGAGATATTTCCTGTATATTTCTTAAATTCTGAGGTAATCCGTTCCACACCTTAACTCCATGATATTTAATACATGTCTGAGCTTGACTAGAAGTCATGAGAGGAATTCTTAATAGATCAGCTCCCCTTAAATTGTACCTTTCATTGTAACTAGGTGTAAACAAATCAGTTCTATCAAGGTTATGCAGACATTTAAATACCAAAAGCGCACTGCAATAAGTATTGATATCCTTAAATTTAAATAATTCAAGTTTACTAAAAAGTTCATTTGTGTGGCATATCTTGATTTATGTGATATAGTTCTAATTATTATTTTTTGTGATTTTTCAATAGTTAATAATTTGGTTTTACTAGTTGCACCCCAAATTGTTTGTCAATATAACAACTGTGGATAGATAAGACTATAATATAATTGTTTTAGAGCACTAATATTAAAGCAGTGTCGTGTAAGGTAGAGTATGCCACATTGCTTATTAAGCTTGTTTTTCAAATCATGTATATGTATACCCCACGACAGCCTGCTATCCACCACAACACCAAGAAACTTTATATGTTCCTCCTCCTTTAGTACATTATTTCCAATCTTAATTGGTGCTAAATTTTGAGCGATAGATTTATTCCTCTTAAAAATTATATACTTAGTTTTGTCAATATTAAGAGTAAGCTTATTAGCTTGTATCCACCTTGCTATGTTATTTAGCTCATTATTGACTAAATCTATTAGGAAACGTAGATCCCTGTGTCTGGCATACAAAGTGCTATCATCGGCAAATAACAGGAAGTTAAATATAGTGCTAGAGTTAATAAAATCATTAATATATAAAATGAAGAGCAGTGGGCCCAATATGGACCCCTGTGGGACTCCATATGTTATAAACTGTTGTTCAGATTTGCAGTCCTTATATTGCACATATTGCCTCCGATTACTTAAGTATGACTGAAACCAAGTATGTGTAATATCTCTAATTCCATAATGTTTGAGTTTATCTAACAAAATCTGATGGTGAACCGTATCAAATGCCTTAGACAGATCTAAAAATATGCTTATTAAATAATCTTTATTGTCAAAGGAACTGAGGATATCACTTTTGAATTTTGATAAGGCTAATTCAGTGGAACGTCCCTTCCTAAATCCATATTGGGCATCCGACAAAACACCATTAGTAGTGCAATAATCCATGAGCCAATCAAACATAACTTTTTCTAATATTTTACTTATGGCAGGTAAAACAGATACTGGTCGATGATTTTTAAAAAGACCTACATCTCCTGACTTAAAAATAGGTATTATTTTGGCAACTTTAAGATCCTCAGGGAAAATCCCAGTCGCAAATGAACTATTACATAAGTGTAAAATAATAGGTGACAGTATATGGATGACCTTCCTCACTATAGACATAGGTATGTCATCATAACCCGGAGAAGAATCCCGCAAGTTTTCTATGGCATGCAATAATTCATATTGTGTAATAGGTGACATATTAAATATTATGTTCCTTCCAACAACCAACTATACTCCTAAAATCGATTAATGAAATTTACAAACACATGTGGCAGTCCGTGGATTCGAATCCAGGATGCTCACACCGAAAATCAACACCTTATGCATCGCACCACGAAGACAGTTAAAGAATGGTGGACACTGCCTACGATTTATTATGCAACTTCGAATCCTGCATATCAATCTAAGCATGTACACACATCCCAACTGCAACTCACGTAGGCTATGCATATGTGAATGGAAAGAGCAATTAATGGGGCCTTAACCACTAGGGAAGTCCTCTCGATAAATTACCCCTGAACCAATATCAATTATTATGTTCCTTCCAACAACCAACTATACTCCTAAAATCGATTAATGAAATTTACAAACACATGTGGCAGTCTGTGGATTCGAATCCAGGATGCTCGCACCGAAAATCAACACCTTATGCATCGCACCACGAAGACAGTTAAAGAATGGTGGACACTGCCTACGATTTATTATGCAACTTCGAATCCTGCATATCAATCTAAGCATGTACACACATCCCAACTGCAACTCACGTAGGCTATGCATATGTGAATGGAAAGAGCAATTAATGGGGCCTTAACCACTAGGGAAGTCCTCTCGATAAATTACCCCTGAACCAATATCAATTATTATGTTCCTTCCAACAACCAACAATACAGTTTCTTGCCTGTTTAGTAAGTAAGTATTATAATCTACATTTTCATCAGTAATATTTTCTGCAAGAGATTTCCCCACATTGATAAAGTAAGAATTGAACTTATTTGCAATCTGTTGTGGGATATTTAATTCTACATCATTATGCATAAATGTGTCGTTAATCTTATTGTGTTTGTCTTTATTGAGAACAGAATTAATAATTTTCCAGACTTTCTTAGTGTTCCCTGAATTTTCTGTTAGTTTAGTTTTGTAATAATTTCCTTTTGCTTGTCTAATTTCTTGCGAGACTTTGTTGCGTAATGTGCGGAATTCCTCCCCGAACGTGATGGGCCTTAAAGCGTATTTCCGTGCCAGTTTATTCTTCTCTTTGATCAATGATTTAATATTATTCGATATATATGGCTTATTTATGTGATTTGCTTTAATACGTTTCGTAATTATGGGAAAATATTTGTTGAAACACGCACTGAATATACTTATGAAGTTGCTGTAAATAATATTAGGATTGGAAGAAGAATAAACCAGGTCCCATGATACACTCTCCATGCATTGCTTAAAATTATCAAGATTTTCAGCATTATAATTTCTGAAAGATATTGTTGTATCATTTTCCTCTTTAAATTTCGATTTAGAAATATTAGAATTATACACCGAAAATACTGGAAAATGGTCAGAGATTTTATTGGAAACAATTCCACTTAATCTGTTATTAATATAATTATTAGACCAAATATGGTCAATGATTGTTGCTGTGGAGTGAGTGACTCGTGTTGGTTTGCATATTGTATTATAAAATATCTTTGAGTGACATGAATTAGTGAAATCTGCTACTGCATTATCATCTTTATGTCTTAATAGATTGATATTGAAGTCTCCACCAATGTAGCTAATTTTCTTTTCGTCGCTAATAACGGAAATAATATGATTGAATTTCTCTAGAAAATATTTAAAGTCAGAATGAGGCCTCCTATATACAATCATCACAATCACGTTATCTGCATTCTCCGCACATATTTCAATACCTATAGTCTCTCTACTGTTGTGCTGCATAGTTAGGTCATTCTCCGCACATATTTCAATACCTATAGTCTCTATACTGTTGTGCTGCATAGTTAGGTCATTCTCCGCACATATTTCAATACCTATAGTCTCTATACTGTTGTGCTGCATAGTTAGGTCATTCTCCGCACATATTTCAATACCTATAGTCTCTCTACTGTTGTGCTGCATAGTTAGGTCATTCTCCGCACATATTTCAATACCTATAGTCTCTATACTGTTGTGCTGCATAGTTAGGTCATTCTCCGCACATATTTCAATACCTATAGTCTCTATACTGTTGTGCTGCATAGTTAGGTCATTCTCCGCACATATTTCAATACCTATAGTCTCTATACTGTTGTGCTGCATAGTTAGGTCATTCTCCGCACATATTTCAATACCTATAGTCTCTATACTGTTGTGCTGCATAGTTAGGTCATTCTCCTCACATATTTCAATACCTATAGTCTCTATACTGTTGTGCTGCATAGTTAGGTCATTCTCCGCACATATTTCAATACCTATAGTCTCTATACTGTTGTGCTGCATAGTTAGGTCATTCTCCGCACATATTTCAATACCTATAGTCTCTATACTGTTGTGCTGCATAGTTAGGTCATTTCTCATAATGTATCTATAACCGGTCTTGAGGTATAATGCTACACCGCCACTGGTGCGGGAAAAACTGTTGGTAAACATTGTGTAATTGGGTAACTGAAATAAATGTTCTATATCCTTAGTCAATTTGGTTTCACAAAAACCCAAAATATCGAAGTCAAGGTTAGGCGGTTTTAATGTTTGTTCTTTAAAATCTTCGAAATGTGATGGCATACTGCACCTTTTTCCAAGGTGGGAATCGGGATTGTCGGTTGGGGATAGGGCCTGGAGCTACACTAGCATTAGCTTGCTATATGAGGTCTGACCGGTATGGAGGTCACAATATTGACATAGGGGTAAACTGTACCGGCTATGGTACACCAGGTACTCATTATATTAATAGTGGATTGTGTTGAGGGTTGTCGATAGGGACTGGAGCCACAATATCATTAGCTTGCTATATGCGGTCTGAACTGTATGACGGTCACAATATTGACATAGGGGTGCACTGTACCGGCTATGGTACACCAGGTACTCATTATATTAATAGTGGATTGTGTTGAGGGTTGGGGAAAAGGTTTGGAGCCACAATATCATTTCTTGCTTTATGAGGTCTGACCGGTATCCAGGTCACAATATTGACAGAGGGGTACACTGTACCGGCTATGGTGCACCAGGTACTCCTTATATTAATAGTGAATTGTGTTGAGGGTTGTGGATAGGGACTGGAGCCACAATATCATTAGCTTGCTATATGAGGTCTGACCGTTATGGAGGTCACAATATTGACATAGGGCTACACTGTACCGGCTATGGTACACCAGGTACTTGTAATATTAATAGTGGATTGTGTTGAGGGTTGTGGATAGGGTCTGGAGCCACAATATCATTAGCTTGCTATATGAGATCTGAACGGTATGGAGATCAAAATATTGACATTGGGATACACTGTACCGGCAATGGTACACCAGGTACTCGTTGTATTAATAGAGGATTGTGTTGACGGTTGGGGATAGGGTCTGGAACCACAATATCATTGGCTTGCTATACTAGGTCTGACCGGTATGGAGATCACAATATTGGCATAGCGGTACACTGTACCGGCTATGGTACACCAGGTACTCGTTATATTAATAGTGGAATGTGTTGAAGGTTGTGGATAGGGCCTGGAGCCACGATATCATTAGCTTGCTCAGTGAGGTCTGACCGGTATGGAGGTCACAATATTGACATAGGGGTACACTGTACCGGCTATGGTACACCAGGTACTCGTTATATTAATAGTGGATTGTGTTGAGGGATGTAGATAGGGTCTGGAGCCACAATATCATTAGCTTGCTATATGAGGTCTGACCGGTATGGAGGTCACAGTATTGACATAGGGGTACACTGTACCGGCTATGGTACACCAGGTACTCGTTATATTAACAGTGGATTGTGTTGAGGGTAGGGGATAGGGCCTGGAGCTACAATAGCATTAGCTTGCTATATGAGGTCTGACCGGTATGGAGGTCACAATATTGACATAGGGGTACACTGTACCGGCTATGTACACCAGGTACTCATTATATTAATAGTGGATTGTGTTGAGGGTTGTGGATAGGGACTGGAGCCACAATATCATTAGCTTGCTATATGCGGTCTGACCTGTATGAAGGTCACAATATTGACATAGGGGTACACTGTACCGGCTATGGTACACCAGGTACTCATTATTTTAATAGTTGATTGTGTTGAGGGTTAGGGAATAGGATTGGAGCCACATTATCATTAACTTGCTTTATGAGGTCTGACCGGCATCGAGGTCACAATATTGACATAGGGGTACACTGTACAGGCTATGGTGTACCAGGTACTCGTTATATTAATAGTGACTTGTGTTGAGGGTTGTGGATAGGGACTGGAGCCACAATATCATTAGCTTGCTATATGAGGTCTGACCGGTATGGAGGTCACAATATTGACATAGGGCTACACTGTACCGGCTATGGTACACCAGGTACTCGTTATATTAATAGTGGATTGTGTTGAGGGTTGTGGATAGGGTCTGGAGCCACAATATAATTAGCTTGCAATATGAGATCTGACCGGTATGGAGGTCAAAATATTGACATAGGGGTACACTGTACCGGCTATGGTACACCAGGTACTGGTTATATTAATAGAGGATTGTGTTGAAGGTTGGGGATAGGGTCTGGAGCCTCAATATCATTGGCTTGCTATACTAGGTCTGATCGGTATGGAGGTCACAATATTGGCATAGGGGTACACTGTACCGGCTATGGTACACCAGGTACTCGTTATATTAATAGTGGAATGTGTTGAGGGTTGTGGATAGGGCTTGGAGCCACGATATCATTAGCTTGCTCTATGAGGTCTGACCGGTATGGAGGTCACAATATTGACATAGGGGTACACTGTACCGGCTTAGGTACACCAGGTACTCGTTATATTAATAGTGGATTGTGTTGAGGGTTCTGGATAGGGTCTGGAGCCACAATATCATTAGCTTGCTATATGAGGTCTGACCGGTATGGAGGTCACAAAATTGACATAGGGGTACACTGTACCGGCTATGGTACACCAGGTACTCGTCATATTAACAGTGGATTGTGTTGAAGGTTGGGGATAGGGTCTGGAGCCACAATATCACTAGCTTGCTATATGAGGTCTGACCGGTATGGAGGTCACAATATTGACATAGGGGTACACTGTACCGGCTATGGTACAACAGGTACACGTGATATTAATAATGGTTTGTGTTTAGGGTTGGGGATAGGGTCTGGACCCGCAATATGATTGGCTTGCTATACGAGGTCTGACCGGTATGGAGGTCACAATATTGACATAGGGGTACACTGTACCGGCTATGGTACACCAGGTACTCGTTATATTAATAGTGGATTGTGTTGAGGGTTGTGGATAGAGCCTGGAGCCATACTATCATTAGCTTGGTATATGACGTCCGACCGGTATGGAGGTCACAATATTGACATAGGGGTACACTGTACCGGCTATGGTACACCAGGTACTTGTTATATTAATAGTGGATTCTGTTGAGGGTTGGGGATAGGGTCTGGAGCCACAATATCATTAGCTTGGTATATGAGGTCTGACCGGCATGGAGGTCACAATATTGACATAGGGGTACACTGTACCGGCCATGGTACACCAGGTACTCGTTATATTAGTAGTGGATTGTGTTGAGGGCTGTGGATAGGGACTGGACCCACAATTATATAATTAGCTTGCTATATGAGGTCTGACCGGTATGAAGGTCACAATTTTGACATAGGGGTGCACTGTACCGGCTATGGTACACCAGGTACTCGTTATATTAATAGTGGATTGTGTTGAGGGTTCTGGATAGGGTTTAGAGCCACAATATCATTAGCTTGACATATGAGGTCTGACCGGTATGGAGGTCACAATATTGATATTGGGGTACAGTGTACCGGCTATGGTACACCAGGTTCTCCTTATTTTAATAGTGGATTGTGTTGAGGGTTCTGGATGGGGTTTGAAGCCACAATATCATTAGCTTGACATATGAGGTCTGACCGGTATGGAGGTCACAATATTGACATAGGGGTACAGTGTACCGGCTATGGTACACCAGGTACTCGTTATATAAATAGTGGATTGTGTTGAGGGTTCTGGATAGGGTTTGGAGCCACAATATCATTAGCTTGACATATGAGGTCTGACCGGTATGGGGGTCACAATATTGACATAGGGGTACACTGTACCGGCTATGGTACACCAGGTACACGTTATATAAATAGTGGATTGTGTTGAGGGTTCTGGATAGGGTTTGGAGCCACAATATCATTAGCTTGACATATGAGGTCTGACCGGTATGGGGGTCACAATATTGACATAGGGGTACACTGTACCCCAATGTCAACTGTTGTGGTTGTTCACGCATTTACGTGAATACAACGTAGTTTTCGTAATGTTGTCAGGTTGTATAACTAGAGGTATTTGGAAGGTTTTGACAACATAGTTGAATACGTTGTAGTAGTTGATGATATTTTGGTCTATAAACGTCATCCTACAACATTCTGTATTATAGTCCGGCGACCTTTATAGTTGTTTACGCATTTACGTGAATACAACGTATTCTTCTTAATATTGTTAGGTTGTATATATTGGCATTTGGAAGGTTATGACATTAAATAGTCAATGGTACATTAAATAGTCAATTTCTTTCCGTTTTCACTAATGAAAATTTGGCACAGTTTCCAGAAGTCCGTAAGGTATACAGCGATAGTATAGATAATAGGTTAAGTACGGTTACTATAAGTAGAAATGATGTGCTTAAGGAAATTGACAGACTGAAACCTCATAAATCGCCTGGTCCTGATGAGGTATATGCTAGAGTATTAAAAGAATGCAGAGATGAGTTAAGTTACCCATTAACATTTCTATTTAACAAGTCATTAGAAACAGGTATAGTTCCAGAAGCTTGGAAGCTTGCAAATGTAGTTCCGATCTTCAAAAAAGGTGATAAATCAATAGCATCCAATTACCGTCCAATTAGTCTCACTTCAATCATAGGAAAGCTACTAGAGTCAATTATTGCTAGGAAAATGAGAAACCACTTAGAAACATTTAACTTAATCAATTCTTCTCAGCATGGATTCACTCAGGGACGGTCTTGCCTTACTAATTTGCTTAGTTTTTTTCTCAGAGGTATATGAAGCAGTAGATAATGACAAGGCATATGATATTATATATTTAGATTTCAGTAAAGCTTTCGACAGAGTCCCTCATGAGAGATTGATGAGAAAGGTTGAGGCACATGGAATAGGTGGGGCGTTGTTAGGATGGATTAGGTCATGGCTAATTGGTAGGAAGCAGAGAGTCAGCATAAATGGTACCAAGTCAGAATGGGGAGCAGTCAAAAGTGGTGTCCCCCAGGGATCGGTATTAGGTCCCCTGTTGTTTCTTATATACATAAATGACCTAGATTTAGGTATAACTAGTAGGATAAGTAAATTCGCAGACGATACTAAAATAGGGAGATCAATTGATTCAGATAGCGATATAGAGTGCCTCCAAAGGGATCTAGATACCTTACATGAATGGTCAGTAAATTGGCAGATGAAGTTTAACATTGACAAATGCAAGGTATTAAAGATAGGGAAGATGCAAACAAATGTTAAATATAAACTAGCTAATTTAGAATTAGAAAATTCAGACTGCGAGAAAGATCTAGGTGTGTTTGTTAGCAATGATTTGAAGCCTAGAAAACAGTGTATAAGCGTTCGTAATAAGGCAAACAGGATTCTCGGGTTCATCTCTAGGAGTGTGAGTAACAGAACTGCTGATGTTATCTTAAAACTTTACTTGTCATTAGTGAGACCCCATATGGATTATGCTGTCCAATTTTGGTGTCCTTATTACAGAATGGACATAGATTCATTGGAGAGAGTACAGCGTAGAATGACAAAAATGATCCATAATATTAGAAATCTTTCGTATGAAGAAAGGTTGAAGAAATTAGGTTTACATTCGTTAGAGAGACGCAGAGTTAGAGGGGATATGATAGAGGTGTTCAAGTGGGTTAGTGGGATTAACAAAGGGGACATGACAAATGTACTAAAGCTCAGTGATAGCGAAAGAACTCGTACCAATGGTTTCAAATTAGATAAATTTCGTTTCAGAAAAGATATAGGCAAATATTGGTACAGTAAGGGTGTGAAACAGTAAGGGTGTGAAAGATAAGAATGGGAGAATGCTAGCCGAGAAGCAAGAGAGAGTCGAAAGATGGAGGGAGTACTTCAGTGAGTTGCTAAATGAAAGGAATGAAGAGCCAGCAAACATAGCTGGATATGGTATGGGAGGGAGAAGAAGAGAAGTAGTGGAGGAGGAGGTGGGGATCAGGAGGTCAGAAGTGTGGGAAGCCATGAAAAGAGTGAAGTTGGGGAAAGCACCAGGAACAGATGGAGTGTGTGGGGAAATGTTGAGGTATGGTGGTGAGATAGTGATAGAATGGGTATGGAAAATGTGCAAACTAGCATGGGAGAAGGGGAGTGCACCCGATGACTGGAAGACTGGCATAATAGTCCCCCTATATAAGGGCAAAGGGGAAAGAGGAGTGTGTGGTAACCACCGAGGAATATGTCTTCTAAGCGTAGTAGGGAAGGTATACAGTAGGGTAGTGATTGAGAGAGTGAGAGTGAGAACGGAGAAATGGATAGGCGACGAGCAGGGAGGCTTTAGGAAGGGAAGAGGATGTGTAGATCAGATTTTTACCCTGAATTGTGTTGTGGAGAAGTATCTGGAGAAGAAACAAAAGGTGTATGTTGCCTTTATGGACTTGGAGAAGGCCTATGACAGAGTGGATAGAGAAGGTTTGTGGAAAGTACTTAGAATATACGGAGTAGAGGGCAAGTTGCTGAAAGCAGTGAAGAGCATGTATGAGGGTGCAAAGGCGGCAGTACGTGTGGAGAGTGAGCAGAGCGAGTTCTTTGACCTGAATGTTGGTTTGAAACAGGGGTGTGTGATGTCCCCGTGGTTGTTTACTGTATATATGGATGGAGTTATGAAAGAAATACTATCAAGAGCAGTGTATGTTGGTGTATCGCTGAAAAGGGAGGGAATTGAGTGGAAGCTACCTATACTGCTGTTTGCGGATGATACAGTTCTGATGAGTGATAATGAATGGGAGTTGCAGGGTCTGGTAAATGAGTTTGGAACAGTGTGTGAAAAACGGAATTTGAAGGTAAATACGGGGAAGAGCAAGGTTATGGTCTTCGAAAGGGGTGAAGTCACAGAGTGTGAGGTGAAGCTGAACGGTCAGGCTATGGAGATCGTCAACTCTTTTAAGTATCTGGGCAGTGTGTTGAGTAAAGATGGGACTATGGATGAAGAGGTGCGGGAGAGGGTACAACAGGGGAAGAGGGTTGTAGGAACGCTAAAAGCAGTAACAAGAAATAGGGTGGTCAGTATGGAAGTGAAGAAGTCCTTGCATGACAGTGTGGTAATCCCGACACTGACTTACGGAAGCGAAGCATGGACGTTGGTTGAGAGACTCAGACCAAGAGTGAGAGCAGTGGAAATGAATTACTTAAGGAGTGCGTGCGGAATTACATGGAGGGATAGACAGACTAATGAGGAAATAAGAAGGAGGTGTGGTGTGGAGGTAGATGTGCTGGAAAGTGTGAAAAGGAACAACTTGAGATGGTTCGGCCATATGGAACGTATGGAAAGCGAGAGAATGACTAAGAGGGTGTACGAGAGCGAGGTGGAGGGACAGAGGGGGAGAGGTAGACCGAATATGAGGTGGAAGGATGGAGTGAGGAACTACATGAATGAAGGCGGTGCTGGTTGGGGGGAGGGGCGTCGACTGACTGGGGACAGAGGTGCATGGGGGCGGTTCGTTCGTGGCCACCCCTTCGGGGATCACGGCGTCAGGCAATAGATAGATAGATAGAAATATTGGTTTGGTAACAGAGTTGTAGATGGGTGGAATGGACTACCAAGTGCTATAGTGGGATCTAAAACTGTAGGGAGCTTTAAGATAAAATTGGATAAGCATATGGACGAGAAGGGTTGGGTGTGAAGGGGGATCAGCCGGGTTGGGCCAATCAGCGCTCTGCAGACCCCCATAATCCTGCGTTAATATCTAACCGTTTTGGTAAGATGATCCTCAGGGTATTAGAGTGTTGAGCCTATAATTGGGCTTTGTAATTGGGGTTGTGTGGGACAGGGATCTGCCTTGCTTAGGCCAATCGGCTTTCTGCAGACTCCCATTTTCTTATGTTCTTATGTTCTTATGACAACATAGAAAAATAGAAATTATGTGTTATGGCCCTGCGACTGTTGTGGTTGTTCACGCATGTATTATTGTGGACATACGTCCTGCTACATATGCCTGACAGAGAATCGCGAATTGTGTTGGTAACATTGTGCTCCCCCCCCTCCCCCATACCATCCCCGCTCTTCCACCCTCTCTCAGGTAAGCTCCTCCTTCCCTCTCTGTACTTCTTTCTTGTTTCACGTCTGCAAGTCCCTTCCCTTCGATCACTTTCCACCACTAGAACCACGGAATGACGATTATCTTTCTTTGTTCTCTCTATTTCTCCGTCTCTAATCGAATCATTGTAGTGTTATGAATGCACGAATTAATAAGTTAAACATAAGGCGGTGAAAATATGTAAGACAAAACAAACTATAATTTGTTAACTATGATAAATGCATAATATCAATATGTCTATATCTATAACCACGTGTTAAGTAGCTTAAGAGACGTCGTTGCGTAGTAGGTAAATTTCTATATCATAGAACAAAGGACCTTGGTGAACCTTAGCTAGGCCATGAATGGAGACTTTTTACTAACCCTTTTGGTACCGGGGATATAATTATATTTCATTATAGCTATATTCAGACTATTGTATGTAGATTGGAAAGGGTCTGTGGCAGGTAAGGTTATATTTGCAATAGGTTGTAGCATTTTAAATAGTAGCCCTTCTTTATCTAAAATAAAATCGACTAATATTTGCCAAAATATTTTGAAAAGGATACCACACGTATTTATCGAGTTAAAATCTCATAATCGTAGCTTTTATAGGATGAAGATATTCATACCCACACCATTTACATAAACACCAACCAAGTAGCCTAAATATTCAAGAAACCAACAACCTCGTGGATCATGAAATAGGATATAAATGTAATAAGAACATAAGAACATAAGAAAATGGGAGTCTGCAGAAAGCCGATTGGCCTAAGCAAGGCAGATCCCTGTCCCACACAACCCCAAATCAATTACAAAGCCCAATTATAGGCTCAACACTCTAATACCCTGAGGATCATCTTACCAAAACGGTTAGAGATTAACGCAGGATTATGGGGGTCTGCAGAGCGCTGATTGACCCAACCCGGCTGATCCCCCTTCACACCCAACCCTTCTCGTCCATATGCTTATCCAATTTTATCTTAAAGCTCCCTACAGTTTTAGATCCCACTATAGCACTTGGTAGTCCATTCCACCCATCTACAACTCTGTTACCAAACCAATATTTGCCTATATCTTTTCTGAAACAAAATTTATCTAATTTGAAACCATTGGTACGAATTCTCTCGCTATCACTGAGCTTTTGTACATTAAATATTTATTTTGTCATGTCCCCTTTGTTAATCCCACTAACCCACTTGAACACCTCTATCATATCCCCTCTAACTCTGCGTCTCTCTAATGAATGTAAACCTAATTTCTTCAACCTTTCTTCATACGGAAGATTTCTAATATTATGGATCATTTTTGTCATTCTACGCTGTACTCTCTCCAATGAATCTATGTCCATTCTGTAATAAGGACACCAAAATTGGACAGCATAATCCATATGGGGTCTCACTAATGACAAGTAAAGTTTTAAGATAACATCAGCAGTTCTGTTACTCACACTCCTAGAGATGAATCCGAGAATCCTGTTTGCCTTATTACGAACGCCTATACACTGTTTTCTAGGCTTCAAATCATTGGTAACAAACACACCTAGATCTTTCTCACAGTCTGAATTTTCTAATTCTAAATTAGCTAGTTTATATTTAACATTTGTTTGCATCTTCCCTATCTTTAATTCCTTGCATTTGTCAATGTTAAACTTCATCTGCCAATTTACTGACCATTCATGTAAGGTATCTAGATCCCTTTGGAGGCACTCTATATCGCTATCTGAATCAATTGATCTCCCCATTTTAGTATCGTCTGCGAATTTACTTATCCTACTAGTTATACCCAAATCTAGGTCATTTATGTATATAAGAAACAACAGGGGACCTAATACCGATCCCTGGGGGACACCACTTTTGACTGCTCCCCACTCTGACTTGGTACCATTTATGCTGACTCTAACTAATGGTTAAGGAATCTTGTAAAATATTAAACTATGGAAATTCACCTAATGTAAAGAACATGATTGTCATCCCTTTATGACATTAAATAATTAATGTCTAGTTAGTATATGGGTGTATCAACATAATTGATATTGGGTCAAACAGACCATAAGATACAAACAAAATAATAATTATTTATAGTAGTAATAATAATATAATTAAGCTGTCCTCCAAATAGATTATATTTACATTGTAAAGGTATAGGTATTGTTAACCCTTCCAGTACCGGTGCCGTCCTATTAACATTATTTTGGCTACTAATGGCTGGCTCAGTTGATAGCGTGCCTGATTCCCACCTTGAAGGTCTCGCATTCAATCCCCGCTCAGATTGAAAAGTTTTTCTGGGATACAGCCGGCGGTTACCATCTCCCCATGAGCAAGGGGGATGGGTAATGGTCTCTGGTAGACTAAAGAAAGCCAAGCGCTTGCGAATATTCGAAGGAGGAGAGACGGGCGCTATATAAGTAACCAGAAGATTATTATTATTATTATTTACTATCAGGCGATTATGTTAAGTTAAAAAGGGCCTCTAGCAGGTAACAGGCTTCGAACAATCTCACGTAACGCTGTATACGTTCATAGATCCTTCTTAAACTGCACAACATCGTCTTCATATAGTAAGAATAAAATTATTAATACGTCTCCAGAACAGAAGGGGTTAAGCACGCAGCAGAAATATTTCGGGTTTGATTATCGTCTTGGCTAACAATGGGAGTACCGGTAGGCCTATAATTTTTGGTTTTCCATGCAACACGTCATGCAACTAAGAGCACTATTGATATAAACTTATTAATACACGATTGCATATAATATTTGTGAAAATATATTTTGTTTCTGATGATCATTATATTCTTTGTAACTACTAGCTGTTTACACTATTAATTTGGTGAACATAATTTTCAAGCCAACATTTCTCAATTGATGCTGTGAATACTAAATGCTAGAGTTGGTTACATAATTATTATAACATACCCCTTTCTATCTCCTACGTGAAATTAATGGATTTAGATAAATATGCACCCAATGTTCACGTGTTCGTATATTGTTTTTACGCAAAGAGTGTCCATGTAGGGCCGAACCTGTTGTATACCAGGAAAATAATACGTCTTCGCTTAGGGTTTTATTTACGGTACTTAACCAACTACCTGATAAATAAGAATCCACCTTAACATATAGTTACAGAGAGTCTTCAGTCAGGGTTTGTTGTGGTTTAACCATATACTAAATTCCCAAGGCAGAATGGTTCACATTTCTATTTATCTATTGCTGGACGCGGTGATTCCCGAAGAGGTAGCCACGAATTAATCGCCCCCATGCACCTCTGTTCCCAGTCAATCGACGCCCCTCCTCCCATCTAGCACCGCTTTCATGCATATACTTCTAATTCTTTCACATATGATTATCATAATAATATGATACAGTGCAGTTATTACTATTTTGAGCTATAAGTTATTTGTTGTTTACAAATTTCAGACGTGCACTTCAATATAACACATCAAAGTAATGTATCGACAATTACAAAAGAAACAATGTGACCTCGTGTCACCATAACGTTTAAGGGAGGTGATTGTGAGGGTGAAAACAATATGTGTATGAAATGGTAGTAAATGAAGGCATATACAGATGAAATTACGCATTATGCGTGTTAATTTATTTCCATTTGTTTGTTGTCTATAATTATTATATGTATACACTTGAGAGCTTGTCCTGCATCACTTAAGATACTTCACTCCTGGTTAATATAGATATAAATATATTATTTCTATAATGTTATCATAATTTAAGATTTATAGTTTACATAAGAATAATTAACAAAATAATCTACTTGCATGCATCATGTTATTAACATAAAGTCTATACAACAACATCGTCATAGTAGAGAGTCCAGCAGCCTTCACGATCGATGAACTCCTGTAGTCGGCTGGGCATGGAAGAGACCAGTTCGTAGATGAGGTATGGTTTACCTCGGAGCCCCTCCCAGACCCGTGCAGTGTGCTGCAGAAGCTGCTGCCGGGTCCGCTCTATCTCGGTTACCCAGCTGTTGACCATGTTGCCACACGCAGACTCAATGGGATTTAAGTTTGGTGCGTTACTCGGCTAGATCCCATCAGGATCGTTGATACATTGTTATGGTTATTATTAGGCAATTTTGTTCTGCATAGGAAGAGTATATGGAAGTCAGAAGGTTAATTGGGATATTCTTCGCTCTTTTAATTCATACAGGTAGATCCTTCTTAGGCTGTATAAAATCGTCTGAAGGGAGCCACAATAAACTGTCAAAATGCGTCATGAACCTTAAGTAGTTAATCATGTTGCAAGGAAAGCCAAAGAATATCATCTTCCTTTCGGACAAGGTAATTATCTCACTCAATTTTGCTTAGCTCCGTGTTCAACACTCATTACCTCGACCACACACTTAAAAATGGCAGTGCCGGTATTTGTTTCCTTGCTTGTGTTTACTGTATATCCAAGTTATTTATGTGTTTCACGTAATATTGTATAGCTCTTAAGGTTCGGATATCACTTATATCATTATCATTAAAATTACTAAACCATATAGAATTTAATGAATAAATAATAAATAATAAATATGATAATGAATACATTATCAGCTCTGCGACTCTTCCGGGCCTGTGAGCTAGGGTATTGATAATGAATACATTATCAGCTCTGCAACTCTTCCGGGCCTGTGAGCTAGGGTATTGATAATGAATACATTATCAGCTCTGCGACTCTTCCGGGCCTGTGAGCTAGGGTATTGATAATGAATACATTATCAGCTCTGCGACTCTTCCGGGCCTGTGAGCTAGGGTATTGATAATGAATACATTATCAGCTCTGCGACTCTTCCGGGCCTGTGAGCTAGGGTATTGATAATGAAGACATTATCAGCTCTGCGACTCTTCCGGGCCTGTGAGCTAGGGTATTGATAAGACGGTGAATCATGAGCGTCGATACATGCACCAGTTAGGGGCCATGTGCATATGGTTCGAGTGAATGGAATAATTATCGCTATAAGTATACGTTTTCATTCAGTTAAGGAAGGAAGTGTTACAATTATAAGGGTTTCATACTAGCTCAATTAACTTCTAAATACCACAAATGCTTCCTTAGCTGCACAAAAATGTCTAAATATAACTAATATAAAACTAAACACAACCCAGGTATGGAAGGGGTTAATCTCAGAGGAAGCAGCACTCGCTAAGGCGGTTGAAAGACGTCACATCTCCTCAAGTAAGAAAATAACATGCAGGAATGTGTTATGTAAATCACATTTAATGTCTGTGGCCGTGTGTTTAAGTCCACTAGTTACAAAACATGATTAGATAAGTATGCGCGTACTGTAGTTAAGTTGAGGTGGGCTAACAGGCAAATGCACACGTAACCAAATGTTATAACTTTTTATATTTAATTATTTGAATCGACTAACCTACTATACGTGTGTGTCAAGGATCTCTTTTAATAATATATAGACATGAACAATGAACTCCGTGAATATAAACACCATATGAGGAGGAGCACTATATTGACAATGTTCCGCAGATAGCTTCTTCAGGTCACTGGGAAACGTTGTCAATAAAGTGCTCCTCCTCATATGGTGTATATATATATTCATTCTGTCAACTTTTCAAAGATATTTCAACTATGAAATCCATCCTTACTCAAGATATCGGGTTATATGGGCTTATATAATTATAACTGAATTGAGATATGAGAATGCAAAAGTAAATTCAAATATCAATTGTATCTGACTTAAATACACATATGGTTAATAAACTTACACCTTCGAATGGATAATAAATCTATATATTGAGCTAGTTTTTTATATAATGGCTAATATGATCGTGAACTATGTAACGCAATGATAATTTAACAATATGATATTTCATGATAAGTAGAAACTTTGCAAAACATGCATACAAATGCAATGATTCGATAAGACGGACAAATAGAGAGACAGAAGGGAAAGAGAGGTTATTGCTGGAAACTAATCCAGGGGGAGGGGCTTATAATCCAGGGGGAGGGGCTTATAATCCAGGGGGAGGGGCTTATAGACATAAAACAAGCAAGAAAGTAGCATAGGGGGAAGGAAGCGCTTGGCTGAGAGACAGTGGGCGAGTGGGGGGTGGGGAGTAGCGGCAATGTTACCAACACAATTCTCGATTCTCTGCCAGCCAGGTGTAGCAGGACTTATGTCCACAATAGTACGTGAATACAAAGTTATTTTCTTAAGTTGTCAAGTTGCAGCTACACTTATATATAACGTTTGACAACGTAAAATTGTTTATTGGGTTAAAGGTGCCGTTGTAAAGGCTTATCCCTCAATACCTTCACCTGACCTGACCTGACACCCACACACACCCACACCCACATGCACACTCACTTAAGGAGGGATGGTTCACTTTTTGGGCGGTTTTTGCATGTATTCATTATTTTTCTAGTTTCCTCCCTAGACCTCCATCAAATTTAAAAAACATCCAATAGATTCCCCTTCTAGATTAATTTGTACATTTTTCGGTAGAAAAATGTCCCGGCCGAAGGCAGGTTCTTCCAACATTACAGGCTTACTATCGTTCGCCAGGGAATTTGTGTACACCTAAATAGCACGAAAGGTCTAAATATTGACGAAGGCATGGGGCGATAGGTCTTAAAATCGACTAAGTAGTAGGGCAAACATCTTAACATCTAAAAGCTAATGATGATAACATGAGGGAGAAAATGGTCCAGAAAACCGGGCCATGTCCACTTAACAATAATATACCGTTTTATTCACACACCACAGCACCAAAGCATGGAGCCAAATATAAACAACAACGAATACTTCATTCGCTCTTGAAATGGTTTTAAGGGGAGATGGGTCACTTTGCTGTCCCCCCTTCTTCCTCATGTTTAGCCCCGATAGTTTTCAGATTCTAAGACGTTCGGACCATTAGATTGGCGATGTTAAGACCTTTCGCCGCATTCCTTTGTCAATATTTAGACTGGTGTCATTTTGGTGTCGATTTTTTCCTGGCGAGCGACAGAGTGCCTGTAATTAAAGAGGAACCGGCCTTCTGCCAGGAGATTTTTCTATCGAAAAATGTACAAATTTATCTTGAAGGAGGGTCTTGGCCGGATGTTTGTTTAAAGATTGATGGAGGTCTACGGATGAAACTAAAAACATAATAATGATATACATAAAATGAACAAATAAATACGCCCATCCCCCCTTAACACAACGCCAGTCTCCCTATATCGCTCTGATATGAGAAGAATTGTGCATTTTATGACTAAAGCATGAAATTTCTACCACAGTTAGTAAATACCATAAGGTTCATTTTCAGATGTGGAAGCAACTTGGGTATGACCTCTGATGACCTTGAGAGGTCAGTGACCTCAAAAACACCAAAATAAGCAATATCTCGGGATCCAGGCATCCTAGACTCATAATTTTTGTGTCTAAACATACATTTTCAGGGACAAGAAACTCAATGGAACAACTTGCAAGTTCACTGGAACAAAATTCAATGCAATACTGTGGTTTCCACCTTGAATTTTACTACTGACGACATTGTTTTCTTATAATTTTGTTGTTTTACCTTCAAGTAAATACATTACACTGCATGTGTCTCAATAAATGATTACTCACAATATTTAGAACGAGTTATCAATATCAAAACAAATACAAAAGTGAGATCAAACTCAAACTTTTACAGAACGATATTAATCGAAGGATTAACTGAAATTCTACAACTGAGCCAAAGTGGTGCGGTTGTTACAATCAAACAAATGAACAATTTCTACACTATGGTGGCCAGCATGGATCAGCAAGCTTATAATGTTAAAAATACCAATGTACCTTTAACATAGAAAACAAACACACAGACTAGATATAACATAAATATGTTTTATTGATTTTTCCCAATTTTAGAATATAAGATATATATAAGTTTTAGTGATATTTAAAGTTTTTGACAAAAATATCTTTTGTGTATTTTCAGGAGTCTACCATGACACAAGCCCACTGCTTATCATCTCTGACCAGCTTGTACAAGTATAGCTCTGCATGTGCCCTGGTGGTGGAAACTCACATAGACTAACAGGACTAGCCACTCTTCTGCTGTTGTACCTTTGTTGTAGTGTCTGAGATGGCAAAGCGACACATCCTTGTAGATCCAACCCAGCCTAGTAGTTCTACACCCAAGCATCTGAAGTCAGATCCAGTAACAAACTGGAAACTTTGTATCTGTTGCCAAGCCGACACAGGTGATGCACTGTCGTGTCCACTAAGGTTAACCAAGAAACTTAGTGGTAGTGGGTATGCATCCGTAGTAGAGGACATTCTCAGGTTCCAGAGCCTTCAGCACATGCCAATGGACCTCATGCTTGAGAGGCTGGATGATGGAGATGGCATGGAAACCACACTCAGGGCCCACAGTGCTCAGTGGTACAAGGGTTGTCGGGTGAAGTTCAGCAAAAACATGTTTGACCGGCAAAGCCAAAGAGAAGCAGAAATGGAACACCTAACCTTTTCTTCTAATGTCCATACTCGATCAGCTCATAAGCAATCGCAGTCAACTGCACCTACATTTATCTTTTGCAATGAGTTTGCAGGTTCTGCAGGATTACATGAAGCAGCAACCTACAACTTGGACAAAGAAGTTCGGAGATGTGCCCTTGAACTTGAGGACACTGCCTTACTAGCTAAACTTGCTGCTGGAGACATGATTGCCATTGAGGCCAAGTACCGGCTGTATGTGGAATCCCTGACACAGCTCATGCCGTGGATGTTTGCCCTGGATCACACCCACTACTCCAGGTGGCTTTCTGTGCACATCCGTGACATGGTGAGCCTTGCTGAGAAGCATCCAGATGTCCTGGCAGAGTTCAAGTCTGGGAACTTTGTGGTGCACAAGACCAGCAACAAGTTCTCTGCTATAGCAATCGACCAGTGTCATGAACAAAACAACGCCCTGGTTAAAGGATCTGGTGGTGCAATCGGGCTAACGGACAATCCTAAAGCACAGACGCTGGATGGTGGCAGGGCCTGAAATTGCTAGGATCATCACAGAGTTTGAGGGACCACAGGTCACTGATCCAGACATACACCCTCACCATGACCAGCACTCTGCAGTGCAATCAGCCTTCCTGAAGGAGGTCAAGGCACTTTATGCTGTACTAAAAGAGATGGGGAATCCATTCCTGGAAACCAGTCCACACCTGCTTGTCATTGACACCAGGGATGTCATGGATGTCGCAGTGGCAGAGACAGTGAGAAAGATAGAGTCCATTGGTGAGCAGCAGTACACCAAGTATGTGGAAGAAAGGCTGGAACTCTGCACAAAGCCTGTCACAGAAATACTTCCAAAGAACAAGCTGCCTCTGTTGTTGTTGTTGTTGTTGTTCCCCAAGCTGCCTGGCCGAACAGCCCCAAAGCCCCGAGTAAGGCCAAGGCCATAAATGAGCGCCCCCACAGAACCCTCTCTGCCGACCACAATAAAGCCTGGGTGACCGAAGCCACTCCATGGCGGGGAGCTGAGAGGGTGCGTAAACGCCCGGGAAACCAAAGCCCCACCCAGGGCCCTGTGCCCCTCAGTAATTATGAAGAGAAAGTTGAGGGGCAAAGGAATAATGTGACGCTTTAGCTTCCAATCTTGGTAGATTGGGAGGTCAATCCACGGAAGAGACGCCGTCACTTGAGATCTAGAAAATATATAAGTAAAAGGAACAGTCAGAGTAAGCTATGGGTATGGCAGAGATCGCTCAGGTCTCACTCTGATAGACCAGCCCATCGCCATCTGCCTCTGTTTAGCCGGCCACCAATCAAGACCCAGTCAAAGCAGAAGGCAAAGCTCGCTGCACTGAAGAATGACTGTGGTCTCTTTGCGAGGCTATACATCTCCTGCCAAACCCGCGATGGGGATCTCGATCAGTTCTTCTCTCACAAGAACCAGGCAGCTCCACCATCACTTTCAGCAAGAGGCAAACTGCGACATGGGGCCAAAGCAGATCTGCTACACTGCCTGGAATCAGGTGTGAACCAGGAGATAAATGCGCCCACGGTTGACGCCATAATCCTTGATGGGGCAGCTGTGGTCCAGATGCTGAATCCTGCGACTTCCAAGACCTTCCAGGAATATGCAGACACAGTGTTTGGATCATACATCTCTGCTCAGCTCCAGAAAACCAACCGTGTTGACCTTGTCTGGGACGTGTACCTACCAGACAGTCTGAAAGCTACAGTCAGACAGAAGAGAGGAACAGGAACAAGGAGAAGAGTAGCTGCTTCTACTGTGATGCCAAAGAATTGGAAGGACTTTCTTCGGGTGGATGAAAACAAAACCGAGCTTTTTGGTCTCCTGTCTCAGGCAGCTGTTCACTCTCCCCTAGCAGATGGTAAGGAACTGTACGCAACACATGGGAATGACGTCCTCTGCTCACCTCCTGAGTCAGACCTGACCCACCTTGCCCCATGTTCACAGGAGGAAGCTGATACGCGTCTACTCCTTCATGTTGCAGATGCTGTTCAGAAAGGCTGCAAGCAAGTGGCCATACACACTGTGGATACTGACGTGGTGGTGATCGCTGAGGCCTCCTTCTGCAAGATCCAACCTGATGAGCTCTGGATCTGTCTTGGCACTGGCTCAAGCTTCCGGTACATCGCTGTTCATGAACTGGTTGCCACCATGAATCCAAGACAGTGTTGTACTCTTCCTGTCTTTCATGACATCACTGGATGTGATACCGTGTCAGCATTTGCCGGCAAAGGGAAGAATACAGCTTGGGAAACATGGAAGGTCTACCCAGATGTGACTGATGCCTTCAGTGAACTCATGCAAATGCCCAGGCAGGTCAGTGAGCAATCAATGTCCCTGCTGGAGAGATTTTTGGTGCTGATGTATGACCAAACCAGCGACAGCATGGAAGTGAATGAGGCCAGAAAGTAGCTCTTCACACAGAAGTCACGGGCTCTGGAAAACATTCCACCTACACAGGCAGCACTCCTTCAGCACATCAAGCGTGCCAGCTAGCAGGCCCACTGCTGGAACCAGGCACTAGTCCTGGAACCTGAAGTGTTTGACCCATCAGACTGGGGCTGGACAAAGGACAAAGATGAGTGGCAACCTCTCTGGAGTACTTTGCCTGAAGCATCAAAGTCGTGCCATGAACTAATCCATTGTGGCTGCAAGAAGGAATGTACTGGTCGGTGCAGGTGCGCAAAGGCAGCACTTCAGTGCACTGCACAGTGTGCCTGTTCAGGAGACTGTTAGACATTGAAGCCAGCAGGCTAGTAGGGTGTGTAGTGCAACAAAATTATAAGAAAACAATGTCGTCAGTTGTATAATTCAAGGTGGAAACCACAGTATTGCATTGAATTTTGTTCCAGTGAACTTGCAAGTTGTTCCATTGAATTTCTTGTCCCTGAAAATGTATGTTTAGACACAAAAATTATGAGTCTAGGATGCCTGGATCCCGAGAAAATATTATTGCTTATTTTGGTGTTTTGAGGTCACTGACCTCTCAAGGTCATACCCAAGTTGCTTCCACATCTGAAAATTAACCTTATGGTATGTACTAACTGTGGTAGAAAGTTCATGCTATAGTCATAAAATGCACAGTTTTATGCTTATCTGCCCTACTATTCCTCTCCTTCGGCAACAATCTTTGTAACTCCCTCTCTCTCTCTCTCTCTCTCTCTCCAATATTTATCAGCATTTCACACCTGTCTCTTATATTTCATCTGGCTGATGTTTTTACTCTGCCGCAGACCTTTCTTCTCTTTCAGTCACCCAACTTTTTTCTTTTTCTTTTTTTCGTGGAGTTTTCTGGAATCTTACGTTTGTACAATGTTATCTGTCTTTACTATTGACTATCGTATGTATATGTTGCCATTATAAATGTATACCAATATTTTTCTATATACAGTATCTATCGATCT